>MU223358.1:69004-81369 GCA_018584345.1 Thuja plicata | reverse complement strand
TCTCTCTCTCTCTCTCTCTCTCTCTCTCTCTCTCTCTCTCTCTCTCTCTCTCTCCCTCCCTCTCCTTTTTTGATTTTGTGTCTAAAATAGGGCGTACGCCCTATAGTGTGTATGACATATAGGGTGTACACCCTATAGTGAGTATAGGGCATGCACCCTTTTAATGAAATTGAAATTTACCAAGCCTAAGGCTTGGATTTGTGTTGGAGTTCCAACCCAAAGGCTTGGAGGGTTCAAACAGGCCTGAGACGTGTTTTCCAGAAAACCTACCAAAAAATAACAGTTTTTCTTGTGTGCTCCCCATCAGGTTTGCACATGGCTCAATAATGATAAAATTAGATGACATGATATTGTAGATCTCTCTGATAGCTATCTAACCATGTAATTTATTTTGAATTCTCATTATGTTAAGCATTTCATCTCTAATTTCTTTTCTAAGTATGTCTGATTTTTTTCAAAAACCAACGTATATTCATTTGGGCTTAGATTTTAGCTTGCTCATCGAATTTTGAAAAAAATTACATTTTCAGAAACTAGACTCCATTCTACACACTTTAAAAAAAAAAAAGTTTTGATTTTAAATTATTTTTCAATGATTTCTAGGGGCAGCACACAAAAATTTCACATTTTTCAGGATATGTCCACTTTGGAAAATGGAAAAAATCACACTTTCATAAAAAAATTAGCAGAAAAATCTGGGATAAACATGTTGGTGTTAGTTAATTTCTCACTGGAGCGATTAAATTTTTTTTTAAAAAAAGTTAACATTTTAGGGGGAGCACACCAGACGCTATGTTATGTTTTTTCACAAAAAGAAGGACCACTTTTTGTGCTCCCCCTTTTTGAGGGTCTTAATCTCCACCATTTCTAAAAGAAATTAGTATTTTAGAAACTAGATTCGGAGTAGAACAACTCTTTTTTTCGTCATATTTTAAAATTTTGAGTGTAACTATCCTCAATTTCTCGTTGAAGTTTAGAGTTTGCTGATTTCAGATAAAAGTGGCATCTTATACCCCCTTTTTGGTCCCCCATCTTTGTGCAATTACCCATGAGCTAGGGCACTTTGATCCTTTAAAGGAACATACATTTCTAATATTATTTAGGAAAAAGTAATAATAACTATTATCACAAGCTAGGAAAAGAAATATTTCAGATCATATTGTCTCACAAAGGGGAGCATTTTAGATCTATGGGCAACCTAGTTGGCAAAAAAAAATGTCAATCAAAGTTGAAAACACTACTTTTTCGGGAACGAACTAGCCGAGGAATCATTGCCAAAGCTATGAAAGAATAGCCAAAAGAATGTGCAAGAGTAGAGAAGACAAGGAAATGGTCTTGTGTTGTTTCTATGTTGCTTTCTAATGTATAGGCCTACATTTCAAAGCTCACACAGATGCAATGTTATAGAATTATATAGATTAATTAATTTTATGTCCAATATCTCTCTATCAAATTATTTTTCTTTGAATTTTCTTATTTTAATCAAAATAGTTAAAGCTAACCCTAGTTGTATTCTAATCTTATTTATTTCTTATTATAAAATAATAAAACTTAATAAATAAATCATATTGAACCCTACCTCTATAAATAATTAAATACTAAATCTAGTCAAACACAAATCCTATTAATTTTCAAAACAGAAGAAAACAAACACAAATTTTGACACAAACACAAAAAAACATTTATTGATCTTCAACTATTCATTGCATATTGCAGGTTGCATTATAGAGATTGAATCATAAAGAGGATTTTTCATCCTTCCAGACTAGAACGTGACCTTTGGAGACAACCACATGACTCTAAATTAAGACATAATTAAAACATAGAAATCAAGCCAAGTTAGGCTATGTATTACATGCATTATTCGAACAACCTTGCAACCATGTAAATCTACGGGGGTAAAATCTTCACTTAACAGTGACAATGTGTAAAAGCATCAGTTTTCTTCACACTCACCTGTGATGTTGCGACTCACAATTTGATCTCAAAGTTTGAAAAATCAATCTTTACAACTTACAATGCAACTTTCCATCATTAGTTTTATAGATCCACATAGTATAAATACTTCTAACAGACGTCAACTATCAATTTACTTATCTCTCCTCCATGAGAGATTCAAGGCTTATTCTTCCCCTCCTTTCTCTAATATAGAGAAGACTCATGATACTTCCATGTGCCAATGAGAACAAGTTGTCATTGACCACTTCCCTCAACCATCCAAACCTTGTTTCACCTCCATCTCTTTTGACATGTAAAGTTTTAGGTGTATACAAAATTTTCAAAATCTTTGTCACCTTTTGCCAACAAGACCCATTGATCCATCCATAATTAACCTGCATACAAACTTTTGTAGATTATCCACCACATTATCTACTCCAATATGACTTCTCTAAGTGATTCTTCAACCCACAAATTCTACAAGGGTGAAGATCCCAACATTTATCCTATTTATGTCCTTCCTTATAATAATGAGAATATGTAGTACATTCCTTACTCTGAACTAATTTGTTTAAACCTACAACACTTGCAACATCACATCTATCTCGCTTACAAAATCCTAGGCCTTCATATTTTAACCTCAAAATCCGTTGGATGGGCTCTATTATGTCTTGCCATGCTTTCCTATCTCTTCTTTAAATCCCACATTTAAAATCACCTTGAAACTAACATTGTCTTCAATGCATCCTTTATTTTTAACATAATAACTTGTACAAGTGCAAAATTTGGAGATTTAAACATATCTTAACCTTTAACTTTTCACTCTTTACTCAAAGAAACTTTGGCTACACAATCTACAGTAAATGGACAGATTTAAACATCACAAACTGATTTTTTTGATTTTAAAATATCATTTTCTTTTTCCAAAACTTTCAACTTTTCTTATAATTCTTGATTCTCTTTTTAAACAATCCCCAATTCCTTTTCAAGAATATCCTTTTCACAAATCTTCTTATAGATATTCAATCTCAATTCCTTAATAGTTTCTATCAAATTTTAATATAAATACATACAACGGAGAATCACTTTGATGTGTAGTGGTTTGGTGGTTGTAGTGTTAATGGTACAACCAATGTTCAAACCCTTCACCTATATGGTGTTGATGCCAATATCTTAAGACCTCTATTTAAAGATGCATTTGTAATGGGTTTAACATCAAAAAAGTATGATGAATATAATAGTATTTTCAGCTAATGTATTGTTTTAGCAATTGATTAATGGAAGATATAGTGTAGCAACACTTAAGTATGGGTTTGCTTGTTTATTTCAAATGTGTGTATGCTGAATGCAGTAGTATTTTCAGCTAATGTATTATTTTAGCAATTAATTAATGGAAGATATAGTGTAGCAACACTTATGTATGTGTTTTCTTATTTATTTCTAAATGTGTGTATACTGAATACAATAGTATTTTCAGCTAATGCATTATTTTACCAATTGATTTATGGAAGATATAGTGTAGCAACACTTAAGTATGGATTTCCTTGTTTATTTCTAAATGTGTGTATACTCATATCTCCATCCACCCCATCATAACTCATGTCCAATTTAATTGTAAAATCTATTTTTATATGTATTATTTTCAAATTGTATTATAACTAAAACTTGTGAAAAAAAGAACCCACAATTTTCTAGAAAATAATAAACACCTTGAAACTAATTTATTCTTATGCCTCTGAAACTTGAGATCTCTCACTAAATAATAGAAAGAAAAAAAGGTACATTGTATTTGCATGACAACCCATTTCACATCATTTTCAAAGTGGAAGTACCATTTTACCAATTCATCCAGTTTTGTATCCTTTAGCCCTTCCTTTCCTATCCTATATATACAAGCTAAAATTTTGCACAACTCAATTTAAGAAAACTGAGACATAGAAGCTGCTCCAATCTATTTATTTATTGTAATAATTCATTCCATATGTTCCTTAAAATTCCTTTGAAAATTTAAACTTATAAACTTTTTAATGTGATCCTTAGAATTTCTTTAAAAATTGAAACTTCTTATGACCTTTCTTTAACCAATAAAAAAATACCATGTATTTACATTAAAATCCATTCCTCGTCATTTTCAAAGATGAAGTACCTATCTCTGTAAGTCATTATTCCATCAATAGTACTGATACTTTTTTTAACATGATCATTGAAATTCTTTTGAATTTTTTTTTAAATTTTCTGGAGAACTGAAATTTCCCTTTAACCAATAAAAAATATCTTGTATTTGTAATGGTTTTGTCGTTATTGTGAAGCCCAATAATTATTCCTTTTTGTAACTGATGACTTCTAATATTCCAAATGTTTATCTTCTAGATATGCTATGATGACAAATACAAAAAATATAATTCTTCTTTGAAGAGAAGGTTAATATGGCTTGAGCTACCTATGAATTATCTGAATAAGAGAGATTTCCCCTACTTGTAGAGTGGATGTGGTCCATTTGGACGAACCACTATAAATCTATATTTTTCTCTATGTGTCTATTTTCTTGCATATTCTTGTTTTTATTTATTTATGTAATTTCTTTAACTCAAAAATTGGTATTAGAGGTGGGAGAGCTTGATTCAATTTTTTCAAAATTGGTGAAGATTTCTCGAAGCTATGGATGAAGCAGAAAAATGGAAAATTCAGAAGTTTGCTAGGCCAAATTTTGGGTTATAGAAAGTGCAGATGGAGCCATTACTGATTAAGAAGGATCTCTCACCTGCATTGCAAGGAAAAACCAAGGGTCAAGGTTCTCTATCGAATAAATAATGGGAGAAACTCAATCAGAAGGCAAGGGTAACAATTTTTCTATCACTCTTGAGTAATGTTCTCTTCAATGTTTTAGTAGAGAAGTCAACAAAAGAGTTGTGGGATAAATCATCTTCATTGTATGAGATAGCATCAACATCGAACAAGGTATTTATACTAAAAAAATTGTATAATCTAAAAATGAAAGAGGGAGGAGTTATGTCAAATCGACTTAACGAGTTCAACACTTTGGTCGCCGAATTGATTTCACTTGGAGTAACTCTAGATTGTGAAATAAAAGCTATTATATTGTTACGTTCATTGTCAAACATCTAGGAAGGGGTATTAATGGTAGTCGATACTTCAGCCGCTACCAAAAGTAAATTGAAATTTGATGAGGTTGCAGCCACACTTCTCAGCGAAGACCTGTGAAGAAATAATCAAGAATCTTCCTCTAGTGATGCACCAACAAATGTAAGAACTAGTAATAGAGGTGGTGCAGAGCACCCTAGGGTTTTAGCTCTAAAACCCTAGCAGTTTAGCAATGGTGGTCCGGGAGCAGATCACGGTTAGCAGTTAGTCCTGTTTGGTTATTAGACAGTTATCTTGCTAAACGCTAACAACTCTTAACTCCTAGCGTAGGGCGGTTAAAAAATGATGACATTATACTCATCGCACAGTCGGAAGCTAATGGGTGAACAGTTTGGAAACTGTGCGACAACGCGATGATGTTCTATCGCTCAGTCGGCGGGTAATAGGCGGTTAAAGGAAAACGGTCGCGACGATACGATGACAGTACATTAACCCATCGCGTAGTCGCCGATCAACCGGCGGTTAAGTTTTGAAGTGTGCGAGTGAGCGACGAGGAGGCATCTCACAGTCGCGAGGTGAACAGACAATTAAGTTTATAAGTGCGTGAGAGCGCGACGAGCACTCATCGCACATCCGCAGACTAATCGACAGCTCAGGTCAGAGTGTTGCCGGTGTGCGACGACAATGCATCGCATAGTTGCAAAACAACAGACAGCTCAGTTCAAACCATTGCGAGAGCGCGACGAGCATTGTATCACTCAGTCGCAGAGAAAATGTCAGCTCAGTAACAAGCATTGCGAGCGCGCGATGAGAGCTCATCGCTCAGTCGCAAGGGAATCGACAGCTCGGGTATAAGGGTTGCGAGCGCACGACAACAGTGCAGCGCAAGGTCGCAGAGGAATAGGTAGCTCGGTTGGAAGTATGGTGAGTGCGCGACGAGCATTGTATCGCAAGGTCACAGATCAAATCATGCATAGTGATTTTAACTCGCGACTATGCGATTAACATTCAGAGCAGTGTAAGTGTCTGACCGAGCTGAGAAAAAGTTGAAAAGTCAGAAAATGCCAAAATAAAAGAGAATGACATGGAGGAAAACACTGTCCACGTCGATGGCCATGCTGGTGATGATCGATGACAGTTGCAGGAGAAGATGAAGAGCCGAGGCAGTTAAGAATCTTCAGACGGCAGGTAACCTAGAAACGGTTACAAATCAAGAAGAGGCCGAATATAAAATGGAGGAGGAAAACTTGTAGAAGGTTGTTGTTGGAGAAGTTAGAGACTGAGGAGACTAGCAGAAAAGATTTCAATTTGCATTGTAACTTCTGGTTTTCAATAAAGATATAGTTTCCTGTGTTTTCTGTGTGTGCTTCTTTTGTGTGTAGATTTCTGTAGAGTAGGATTTTGAATTCAGTTAAGTATCATGGATGCTTTTTGACTCTGATAATCCATTCTATGGAGTGTGACCGTCAAGAAGCATCCCGCATGTATTTTATTTATGTTCCTGTGTTTGAGATTGAGAAGAGGCTAGTCAGAATGGCAGACAAGTCCTAGGCGAGCTTAATGGTCCGGCTAGAGAACTTGTAAGAGAGAGGGAGTATAGAAATCCTTCTAGTTAGGGTCTGTGAGCAACCCTAAGAGACTCAAGTGTGAGTCTAGAGGATCCTGGAGTGAATAGGATCCAAGGTGAGATTCCTAAGAAAGAGTAGGAATCTAGGAGCAAGGTGACCTCCCCATCAAGAGGTAGGAATTGAGAAAGAGGAAAAAATAACAACAATAGAAGGTCCAAATCTGCACATCGGTCAAAATCTCGTGGAAAAAATGCTTCTTGTTGACTTGTGTTAAACCGGGACACCAAACAAATAAATATTGAAATTACAAAAAGGTCCAAGATAAAGTGATTAATGATGGAGTAAAAATTACTTTTGTTAAAGATGATGGTTTTTTGGTTCTCACAACTGGTGACAGGAATGCAAATTTGTGGGTCCTTGATTTTGGAGTCTCATTTCATGCTACTCCATGTCGGAGTGCTTTCAAGAATTATCAAGAAGGTATCATGTTTGGTAATTTTTTTCTTGGAGATAACAAAGAATGCACGACATTGTCGGAAAGGGTGACATTTTATTATTGCTAAAGAATGGTACTAAATGGCTTTTGAAGGTATTAGACATGTTCTTACTCTCAAAGAAATCTGATTTCTGTAAGTCAACTTTATGCACAAGGTTGTAATGTTAATTTCTCCTTAGATTTTTTGAAGATAACCAAAGGTTTGTTGGTTCTAGCTAAAGGCACAAAATTAGGGTGTTTATATGTTTTAGCGTTTAATGGTGAAGTTGGAGCAGTTATGACTGAACTATGGATAGTGGTTATGAACTTTGGCATCGATAGCTTGGGCATATAAGTAAGAAAGGTCTTGAAGTAATGCTTCATCGAGGTTAGCTTTTGGGTCTCAAATCAGTTGACTTGGATTTGTGTGAGCATTGCCTTTATGGTAAAAAAAACTAGATCAATTTCTTGTGCACGGATCATGAAAAAAGGTCCTCCCCTTTAGAGGTTGTGCATTCAAATGTCTTTGGTCCTACTGAGGTAACTTATTTTGGTGGTGAAAATTGCTTTGTAACTTTTCTTGATGATTGCATGCGTAAAGTTTGGATTTACATGCTGAATAAAAAATCTGAAGTATTTTCAAAGTTTAAAATGTTTAAAGCTCTTGTTGAAAACCAAAGCGGTCATAAAATCACGTGTCTTAAAACTGACAATGGAGTTGAGTTCTATTTGTTGGAGTTTGATAATTTTTGTGCAGACCATGGGATTCGCAAAATTAAAGTAGTTGTGTTCACTCCTCAGGAAAATGGTGCAGCTAAAAGGTTGAATCAGACAATTTTATAGAGGGTGTGGTGTATGCTTTCCAATGCTGGTTTAAGAAAAGAATTTTGGGCTAAGGCATGTGACACTAATGTTTATCTAATTAACTTAACTCCTTCATCTTGTCTGGATCTCGATATTCTGGAAGAGCAATGGATTGGTAAAATAATTTCTTTAAATCATTTGCGAGTTTTAGGCTGTGATGTTTTTGTCCATATTCCAAAAGAAAACTGAACTAAACTAGATTTCAAATCAAAGAAGTGTATTTTTCTGGGGTATAGTGAGGATCAGTATGGTTTTCATCTCTGGGATTCAATTGCAAAGAAAGTGATTCACAGTTGCGATGTTGTATTCAATGAAAATTATTTCTCAGGTTTACAAAAATAGAGCACCACTTATGATGATTATATCAAATTTGATTTGTTTGACAATGGTTTAAATTTTATTCCTCAAGGCGAGGGAAAATTTGTTAGTTTTTCTCCCACTATTTTATTTCCCCCTTCTACTATTGTCCAACAACCCCTTATGACCACCGATATCTCTACCATTACATCCCATGATACCTCCACTTCTCTATATACTCCTACTCAACGGCAGGCTAGAGAAGTCATTGAAGGACATTCATCCCTTTTTGACCCGCCGCCTCATTCACCTTTCCATCCTAGTCAAAGACTTGACACTGAAGCTAGAGCAGACCACGATGCTCTATTTAAACAACCGCCTCCATTTTTTGAACAACCGTTGGAAGAAGCAGCCCCTTTTGATCAACATAGGCAGCCCCATTCTATTCAAACACAACATCAATCTGTTCAATCTATTCACACGCAGAAAATGAATAGTGGCCCAAGCTTTCCACGTAAAATAGCCAGGCAGAGCCAGTGCAAATAAAATCTCGACTCTGATATGGGAAATGTGAAAGCATAAAACAGTCATAAAGAAAAGAAAGTTGGACTAGAGCAGAATGTGGGTCATGAACATGGACTTGGTGACAATCCAAGTTAGGAGATTATATAGGGTCATCAATTACAGAGGTCTACCAGGGACATAAAATGTTCAAGAAAGTTTGATGATTATGAGATTTTTATTTTCTGTAGTTTCTTATCAGGCAAAGTCTCAAACCAGTAAAAAAATGTGCAATGAGGTAAATTTAGTGTGTTGGATGGATGCTATGAAGGACAAATTGGAGTCTTTGAGAGCCAATAATACTTGGGATTTGGTTACTCGTCCACCAAATCAAAAAGATTTGAAGAATAAATGGGTCTACCATTTGAAAGAAGAAGATGGAGTAAGGAAAAGATATAGAGATAGATAATAGGGATGTGGAGAAAAACATAAGGGAGATGCAAGAAAGTTATTTCTTATCTTCTATAGGTGAGGAATATACTGAATAAGATGAAGCACATTATGAAGTGAATCTTCCTAAAGACCAAATTGAACAGGTCTCAAAGACAATAGCTAAGGAATATCACATTCCTCTAAACAGGGTGAAAGAGGTGGGTGAGTCTTCAGATGTTGACGATGATGCTTGGAAATTAGCCTATAATGCTTTTGTTTCTAATGACAAAATTATTAGCTCTCCTAAATTTAGGTCTTTCTTATACAAATATGAGGGTAAAATGTTAAGAGACTCTATTCCAGATATTAAATTAGCCAATGAAGGGTAGTTGATGAATAATATTAAGACATATATTGATTATAAGATGAGTATCATGAGTTCAGAAAGGGGAAGACATTTATTATGAGAGGCAGATATTATGATATTCCCTCGGTTGGATTTAAGTGTTGTTCTAGTTTTTGATAGTTTTATACGTAGTGATGACAAACAACATAAGTTGAATATGGAGGGAGTAAATAATATATACATTGGATCAAGGTATAACTCTGATGAGAGTTCCTTGTTGGTATGGGAATTATACCCTCCTCATAAAAGAAAAAAATTATTTGATATTGAGAATGCATTTGGGCATATGATGACTTTAAAGGTATGGGAGATTGACCCCGTGACTACTGCAGACCTTGGCATAAACATTTCCAACCTCAACAAGGCCTAGATACAACTTCTGATAAAAGAAAGGGATACATAAAAGTTGAAGAATGAAAGGTTGTTGAAGAATGAATAAACATAAAAGTTGAAGAATGAAAGGTTGTTGTTCTAAAATAATTATTTGAAATATATCATTAATGAAATTCCCAAAGTTCCTATAGGTATGATAACTCAAGGGGAGGATTCTCAACCAAAAAATAAATATGAAAAGTTGCAAATGGAGAATCATCAATTACTTTCACAAATGAGAAATTCTAGGTTTGACAAAATTTTTATAATACTCCGAAAGAGGTTTCCCAGTATGATGGTGTGTGTTTACAACTTATGGGTTTCCCATTCAAATAACCTCAATGTCAACCAAGAACACAAGAGAATAAGGGAAAGATTGGAGTTAAACCTCTAGGAAGTTCACAACACAAGACCCTCTGATGATCACGCCATTGCAATTTTTGAGGTGTTGATAGAAAAACATAAAGGCTATTACTAGTACATTAAAGTAGAACATGAGGGATTCAAAGATGCCTCAGAAATAGGATGGCCTTTTTTGTTTAGTAATGATGGAATGGTGAAGAAGTAGAATAAATAGATAGAGGAATGTAAAGTTATACTGCAAGATGCTTTGGAGGTTGCCAAGAATCATGTATCTACATTGGATGAAACCCATAAGTACATGGAGGAGATGATCAATATAGAATTCACAATAAGGAATGTCATCTACGATGATGATACATATTTAGTCCAGGAATACATTGAGCATATAAATCAAGCTCATTTATGGCTCAGCAGAGCCTAGTTACATTTATGTTTTATTTTGATAAGTTTGTTATGATGTTTTTTTATTTCTAAAAGACACTTTGAAGAGGAATGACCCTATTTCACCTATTTATTTATAAACAATTTAATACATAATGATTCAGAGACATTAAATAGAAAACAAGATTCGGTATTTTCTCTACTCATCAAGGTGTTAAACCTTTACTTTATGAGTTCAGTTCTGTATGGTTTTCAATTCCAAAAATTGTATGCTATTTAAATTCTTGTATGAGAAGTTATTCATGTTATAATGATTAAATATCAAGTGTATTCTAATTCATTTAAAGGATCTTAACTTGTTTATATTTCTTATCTAATTGGTCTTCTCAAGTAGGAGATAAATTCAAGTGGATAGGTTTTGTGGCATATATAATATTATTTTATATGAAGAATTAGATAGTTGATAGATCTATACCAGCTATAGAGTTAAAAATTATCCTATAGAGTTATAAATGGAGATCTTGAGAGGAGAATACTTTGTTAGCCAAAGGGAGAGAAGACATTAGTCTACATTAGTTTTCAAAACTTTATCAAACAAAGAAGCTAGGAGTAGAGATAGAAGTAGAGGTAGAAAATTCATATAGAAGTAAGAAAAATTGAAAGTAGGAGATAGAAAGATCACAAGTAAAGATAGAGTAAAAGATTAATTGTATGCCAAATTGATCAGCTCCAAGTAGAACAAAGATTACAAGATAAAAATCATGGTCTTATATAAAGGATCATTAAGTTTAAGAATATAATTGGTGATCGGGTACACTCACCCTGGTATAGTAGGTTCAAAAGTGTAGGGGGGTTAAATCATCTCATTTGTTGGCCGTCAATTATGAAAGCCAATCATAGGCCTTGAATAACCTTAGGGTATTGCAATCTATTGATTTGGGAACCAACATGAGGTGGGCCAGTCATGTTTCACAAGTCTTGTTGTAATGCTTCATGATATGTAGGGGAAATTTGAAGAAGCTCCCAAAGGGATATCTTGGAAGGAGTAGCATAAAGTTGCTCTACTATATCATTGTCCTTTCCAATATTTTGTGGGAGACGAGGTGTAGGAGAAATAATTAGTTGAGAAGAAGGAAGAGAAGGGGGGACAATTGAATGGGTAGGTTTTCTATTAGTTCTTGTGTTATATGTATGAGAAATCACATGATAGTCAAGTTGCTAAGCACATTTCACCATAATGATTGGTTTATTTTGAGGTAGAGGGTCATCTTGACAAAGATGAACAACAACCTTAGAATTTTCATTGCTTAAAACATTGACAGTTTTAACTTGGTAAGCTCTTTGTTCTGAAAGGTTTCATTTATGATAGGTAGAGCTTCAAGATCTTGACTTTAGTTCTTACAAGTATGATAAAAGGGATAAAAATATATGATATGATATTAGAATACACAAGGTTATACCTAAGAAGAAATATTGTATGGTAAGGAGCATATATGATTTCATAAATATCTCTTAATAATAGGTCTATGATAGAAAACTCAATAATATTTTAAATAAGGCTATTATTCTTCAAGTATAGTAAATATCTTAAGTAAGGTGTGTGTGTGTGTGTACACACACACACACACACACACACACACACACACACACACACATATATATATAT
>MU223358.1:48260-67248 GCA_018584345.1 Thuja plicata | reverse complement strand
AATCTATGATACAAGATCTTGAATTTAGCTCTTATAGATATTTTAGGTACCAATTTATGTGTATGATTAAGTAAAATAAGAGTACGTTTTATCTAGCGATTTATCCTTAGATATTGACAAGTCATTCAAGGTGTTTAGTGATCTTAAGATTTAAGGTTGCTATGATTTTTATTCATAAGTAATGACATGAATAGAAATCGCTCTAGACCATGGTAATCACTCTTCTCTTAAGAATATCTTTAGTGTCCCCAAAATGTGAGATGACTTTGGATATGGATATGGAAGGGGTACACTAGTAATTGGTAATAAACAAAAGAAGTTTTAAAGTTTAACTTATGCATAATTTATAAATGATAATATTAGATTATGGATGACTTATGTTGGAACATAAAGAATTAGTTGTACATCCAGATAGTAGATGAGCATTAAATTTTTGGTGATGATTTGGGAAAATTAAAATTATGTCATTTAAAGGTAGTTAAAGATATATACACATAGATTGAAGAGTAGATAGGGGAATTGACATAGTTTTATGCTCTTTTAAAATATAACGCACTTCTAATCTCTTGAACATTTTTTAATGTTTGTATAAGCTCAAGCATGCCTTTGTATGCTCATAATTTTTTTTGAAATCTTTTATACCCTTATGAGCATGATGAAAAAATATTATGAATATTTTTATTAGGTATTTATAGTTGAATTTTTACTCATGAGTGAACTTGTTTATGGAGAAATATTGCATAAAATGGTGCAGTTATAAGTTCCATATAGTCATATATATCTCTATGTTCTTGCAAAAGCTCTTCTGAATTCTTGATCCATCTTCTATCCACTTGTAAATACTTTTGGGTTTTTATATGCAATTTTATGGTAAGTCTTTCTTTCATTCCTATTCTTGTTTGTGAGGTATCTAGTTAAATATATAATCAAAGTAATTTTATAGTTAAAACTTCTAATATTAGTGTCTTGTGAAGACCTAATAGTGACTATATGTTTCAATATTTTCAAAATGGATTCATAATTGATAAATATAAAAGGTATGTGATAATTCCTTAATTATTCCTTGATTGGACTTTAGGGTATGGGTATCTAGATACAATTAGGGAGACTGGCTCTAAATGGGGGTCAGGGCCCTAAAGTGGCTACCATGGCAACTCATTGGAGAGTTTCTTAATCAAGTGATAATGTAATTAATGAACTCGGATAACAAACATTAATAAGATAGTATGGTTTCCCACCCATCACCTTGAGTGCTAGTAAATACTAAGGAAGGGATCAAGAAGGATTGGCTATCCATCATGCATTGATCTAGAAAATCAAACCTCATTTTCTTCATCAAAGGACTGTTTGGTTCCACATGAACTATCAATTGTGGGCCAGGGCCTAGGGATGATGCTAGGGTAACTCTTATTAGGGATATACAATAGAATTATTTCCCTCTTATACCCTAGTATCCTATATTTTTGGGTTGTGAGTAGAAGCTTCTAGTGGTTTTTTGTTTTGATTTATATTTTTCCTTATATGTTCTATATTGTACGAGTGTATATATTATGTTCCCTTGGATGTTGATGTTGTGATTGAGAATAGACTTTTCTCTTTGTTATATTAAGTGGACTTGTCAAATTTGGGGATGTAATATAATTTTTGGTGATGGATGAACTTGAGTAGTAAGCTAACATTAGAATATCTTCATTCAAATTTATTATTCAAGATAAAATTTTCTTGGGATGTGTCGATATATTATATTCTTAACCATGATTCTATCTGTGTTGAAACTCTCTGGAGATCTCTACATTAGAAAGGGTTGCGTACCCACTCACATAAATTTATGATCCATATACTAGATAAAAAATGTAGTATTTACTAATAAATTGATTTATACCTTACTAAGGAACACTTGGGATGCCTTGGTATAAACTTGGAAAATTGAACTAAAAAGTCTTTCTGCTTGACATAGGCAAGGCCATCAATGATGAGCCTTGAAGACTTAGGCCTGGCCCTTAGGACTTGTCTCTAAGGATTTTAATTTAAAAAAATTAGTCATTATTGATGATAATTCAACTAGATATAATACTGATAAAAGTTATAATTGTGATTATGTGTCTATTATTTCACATCTAGTTGAATAGACATGTGTACATAGTTACAAGTATTGAGTCATGGTAATTAAAATAAATAATTTTGGAAAGAGATACATAGGTATATAGTGATATTTGTTTGCTACTTGAGCATGCAAATAAATTAATATTTTAATATGTGTTCTAACTTATTACATGTTGAAAGGTTATCATAGGAACATTCAATTTGGTGCTTAAAATGAATTTCGTGGTAGATGGTAAATGCTAGTTATGCTATGTAATATTATAATTGTTCATATGATTTATGTATTCTATCTTATGTTTATGATGAATTGCATAGTAGTGGCTTTACAAAATTTGTAGAATACATGGTGCTCAATGAATGTTGATCTTCCTCTTGTGCATTATAATGGTTAGTTATATGATGTGTTAGATGATATGTTGTATTGTGTTTTAAAAAATATTCTACATATTTTAATG
The DNA here is from genome assembly GCA_018584345.1 of Thuja plicata. Taxonomy (NCBI): domain Eukaryota; kingdom Viridiplantae; phylum Streptophyta; class Pinopsida; order Cupressales; family Cupressaceae; genus Thuja; species Thuja plicata. The sequence goes on along the minus strand of MU223358.1, from coordinate 64,690 downwards.
AGTGTTTTTCCTTGCGTTAAGGTTTCCTTTGTCGGGCATTACAATAATGTCTATGTAAAATGGAAAGTAAATAATGCAAGACTAGGGTAAAAATGAGATAAATTACGCATACACATAGATCATAAACTGTAAACTCAATATGACACCAAATCTAGAAATCCAAAATAGATGTACTAACCATCGATCCAAATTTCAATCTAAAATAGTGGCAATGGGGTGACCTAGAAGATACAAAGAGACCTGCTTGCTAGAAACCCTCAAGGAAATTGAGACCTCAAAAATTCTAATAAATTTTCTACCACCTATAATTTATTGTTAGATCTTCTTGTAGCTCATTATGTAGCTTTTTAACTAATCACTTGCAGATAGAAAATGGGAAGATTGTTGGCGTAAAGGGGTTTTCCTTGGTCAAACCCCTATCTAGGAATTAACCTTCAAATTAAATTGAAATTGCCTCAAAGGAAAAGTGTGTTATTAACTTAGTAGAGGCTTGATAACTTAGTAGAGGCTTGATAAGATATTATACCTTTCACAAGTGTTGAGTTTCTCAGGAAGATGCTTGCAAGAGTTGTAAATATTTTCTTGACTTTGAATCAAGGATAAGAAGATCATTAATGCCTTCACTAATGCTTGGATCTATACTTCACTCCTTTTCTTTCATGCTTAAAGAATATCAATGTGAGTTTTACCTTGATTTCTTGATTGAATTGAATTTCGTTGAAAATTTGAATGCATCCTAGAAGATAGGTTGGATTCTTAATGGATGAATCTAAAAATGATGGAGGTAGTATTTATTTGATACCTCTCCAATCCATTTTGGGGATCAAACTTGAAGAGGGTTGGCTGGTATTTGAATTTCCCATTAAAAATCCAACACCTTTCTCGAATCTAATTAATTTGGGCCACATTTAAGTGGAATAGGGTGTCTCCCAAGGTATAGAGTGACATATTTTTTACCATACCTTACAAGGGAACCTAGGTTTATCCAATCTAAGCTCAATGTTGAATCAAGAGTCAATGGGAATTTGGGGATACCCAAAATACACACAGATTTGAGGTTTGAATTTATAATAAATACAAAAGGAATGATATAGGGCCTAAGAGGTGAGAAATGATTCAAAAAGTTAAAGGGAGTAAACCTAAAATTAAGGTCCCATGTGTAACTTAAGTTAATAAAGGACAAATATTTAAATATTAATTAATTAAATGCATAGAAAAAAATACAAATGATGAATGCAAACCTTGGACACCAAAATGGGGCGCAGTTAAGAACCAAACTTGCACTTCTTATGATTTAGGATGTTGCACACATGTATGCTCATGTGACTATTTTAAAGATTATAATATTGTATCCTATTTGATGAGATTGTATGCACTTTGAATATATATATGCACAATACCCTTGACATACATTAAATGGTTACAAAGAAAATAAAACTTTCCACCTAGTTTCACAAATTTGAGTTATTTCCTAGTAGTGGTTATGAGGAGATATCACATTGAATATATCCATTTTCTCTCACCCATCTTACTGGATTTGAATATTATTTATTTATTATTATTATGTTCAATATTCTACCTTGACTACCATAATTAGTAATACTTTGAAAACCCTAATCCCTAAGTGCTAGACACGGGACCTTCACTTAGTGAACCTCAATCATACTAATGAATCACCCTATTTTTAAAAAACAATTGCCTCAAACTCCCTCTTTTTACCCCACTCCAATACTTCCCACACCTATTTTCCTATATAAACCCCCNCCCCAAAAAAACCCTACCCCCTATTTAGGCAGTATATTACTCCCTTTGCTAGCGCATTTTAAACCCCCCAATTTGAATGCACGTGATAGTGTATTGGCCCATCAGTGAAAACCCCATGGTGGTAGAATAGTAATGCGTGTTTGGAAGTTTATGTTAATTTGTAATTTTTTGTGAAGCTAATTAAATTATACTACTTATTTATCCCTAATCCTAACCATAATGCTAAATTTAATAATATATTACCTCTCTCTCTCTCTCTCTCTCTATATATATATATATATATATATATATATATATATATACACACACACACACACACACACATTCCTCTTCTAATTTGACTTTGGACTCAAAATATTGCCAAAGCATTCCTTATTCCATACTTGAAGCTTATGTTTAATGGTCTTCAATTTTTTAACTACCTTGTATAGCTTGGACTTTATACTTTTGCTTCTTTTAACCATTTTCCAATTAATTTTAATACATTTTCATGTCTCAATCACACTGTTCAAACTTGAAAGGGCATTTTTTAGGCCCTATATGCTCCACAATCCTAAGTTGAACTAGGTAATGATCTGATCTGGATATTGGCATAATCTTGGCTGCTAAGGGATTCGGAAAGTTCTCTAAGCTTCTCCTTAGAAAAAATCTATTCAATTTCTCAGCAATGTTGTTGAAGCCCTGCCTTCTATTGTTCCAAGTAATTACTTTTTCTATAGTTTTAATTTCTAGAAGTTTGTTTCTCTCAATCCATTCCTTCAGCACATCCATCCTTTATCCTAATCTTGGACAAGGGCTTCCTTCCTATTTTCTTACAAAGTTTAGCAAAGTTTGGAGTCTTCTTTTCCTCCCCACATTGTGCAATGCCCAGTATCTCATCTTCTTTTTCATTTTTTATCTCATTTAACCATTCCAATATTTCCTCTATTTCTCATCTTGGAGGAGGGTTGTCACTTTCAATGATATTTCCAATAAAAAACATTTTTTGAAGGGCTAGTTCCTCCTCATCAACTATTTTATCCACAAATTTCTTGATAAGGTCTTCAATGACTTCATTATAGAGATAGTTCACAAGAATGTTAACCTCCCCTTCAACTTTATCTACAGTCTCCAGTTCAGCTTCTTCCATTTCATTAATATGTATTCCTTCCACCATACAACTCTCATTACCTAAAGAAGGCATTGGATCAATTTCCATGTTGTTCTCTTTCTCCTTCGATATTATCGGGGAGCCCATAGCTGTCACTGGCTCCAATTGATCTATGGACTCCATTACATCTTCCATGGTCTTACTCTCCTCTCTTCCCATTTTCTCATGTCCATCATTGCTAATTATAGAAGTCTTTACTTCCTTGTCTATTTCCATAAGTCCCTCCACCCTATTTACTTTCCTGCTACTACAATCATCAGGCGGGTTTTGGAGATTGACCTCCTTATTGCACATTTCCACATTCTATAATGTCCCCTTATTCGACTACTTCATTCTCTTGGTCACCACATCGAGGGATACTATCTTTAACCATGAATCTGCATCCAAGATCACTGGATCTAATGTTGACCTCCTTAATCAAGGGTGGAATCTTTGGTTGGGAAGTGTCCATATCGAGTTCTAGATCACTTTTATTGTTAATCAAGCCTCTAAAAAATTGTGGTTTGACATTGTAAGATGTGTTTTTTGTTCTAAGTTTAATACATTTTAAATATTTTACATTAATATCCTTTTTAACTAGTATCACACTGTCAGAGTATGATAATATATTTTCTTCAAATCCTACGAAATCCCCTAATTGACTTCCAATTTTCTTAATAATTACCTTATCCATTAATTCAACATGGAGATTAGGGATCATAAGCCACCTATCTACCTTAAAAGAATTCAGCTCTTGGGGATTGAAATTCAGGGTCCATTCTATGAATTTAAAATCATGCCCTAGATATTGAAGAGATTTGTTAGAGGGAAAATCATTTTTTATGTTAATGCTAACAATCAATAAAAAGGAAATCTTCTGGTAACATAGTTATATCTACCTAGCCTTTAAACCTTTCTTGAAAACACTCGCTACCGCTTCACCATGGGACCCCAAACCACACCATCTAGCAAAGATCTCGTATGTCATGCACTGCTTAGGCATTTCATCCATGGTATCATTGTTAATATCAATGGTGATTTTATCTTTAGAAGACAAGGTCGAAGGCGTTTGCCCTAAATTTATAATTTTCTCAGCCATTGTGAATTTGGTCATATGGTGCTTTGAAAAATGAGTAGCCTTATGATTCTAATAACTACTAGCCATTGTAGGTAAAACCTTGTTATCATTCTAGTTAAAATAAACATTTTTAAATCATGTAGGGTTACCACGCAGACTATTAGTGAGAGTCAATCTTAGGTTTTTTTTTAGGGAAACTTCCTCAAAATTATGCAGTAGATGAAATCTATTGGAGTGATCATCCTAGGAAGGATGCAAAGTAGGAGGAGGTTTCCATGAATGGTATGCCCTAGCTTCGACCTTTCTGATCTTTCTGGATCTAACCGTTTTCCACCCAAGATTATCATTTGAGTGAGGAAGGAGAGCCTAGCTCTGATTAGAAAATGCAGAAGAAAATCCACTAGAACCCTAGAGGATCGCGTATTTGGTTTTTCTTAAAAAATCTTTTTGTCTTTCTAAGATCGCCTGAGAGATCGCATTTCAGAGCCATTTTTTCCCTGTATTACATTAGTTTATATATATTATTAAATATATCAATTTGGTCGTTATTTTTAGATGTACAATATATAGTGGTATCAATGAGATGTATGTCATGATCACATAAATATAGATATAAATTCCTAATTTTGATACAAAATCTACACCTCATATAACAAATGCTTAATAGAAAAAAATATTGATATTAATAAAAATTATACATAAAAATTTTGTCTAAAAAAACTTATATATTTACTTAACATTCATTTTTTAACTCTATTAATATGTTTTTATGATATGAACACACAAATTTTAAATACTAATGTTTTTTGCTGAAGAAAAAGATGGAGACAATAGAAACTCCATAGCACAAACTACCATAAAAAAGATATATACCTAAATTATTTATAACAATAAATATATAATATTATTATAATATATTATTTATTTTACATTTAGTCAAGATAAATAGAAAAATCAAATAAATAAATAAAATAAAATAATTATTAAATAAAAACAAATATACATATAAATAGAATAACTTTAATATCTATTAGCATTTTCTAAATAGATATATTTTAAAATATATAAAATTATGTACACAATAACATATCAGGACTTTCAAGATGAGAGGCCATTAAAAAGAGCACTTTGAATGTTTCCTTGGAACTAACACCACCTAATTCATGTTCTAATTCATGTTCAATTTACTAATAGAAAATATTTTGAAACTCGCTATCTAACTCAAGTGCACTTTCATTGTAAAAACTCATTCTATCCATATCTAAAATACTACCTAAAATTTTTCAACAAAAAATAAAAACCTTGAAACACATTAAACTCATTCCTTCTCATGCCTCTCATACTTGAGATCTCTCTCTAAATAATTAGAAAAAAATGGGTACCTTATATTTACATGACAACCCATTCCACATCATTTTTAAAGTGGAAGTACACTAATAAACTTTTCCACATGATTAAAATTCCTTCAAGAATTGGAACTTCTGGCTACCTAACTCAAGTACAATTTCATTATAAAAATTCATTCAGTCTGTAGCCCCTCTATATACTACAGTGCACTAATCATTTTATCTTGAAAATTGAAACTTCTTGTTCTCTTGAGAATTGAAATTTTCTTTTAACCAATAAAAAATACCTTGTATTTAGATGACAACCCATTCCACATCATTTTCAAAGTGGAAATACCCCTCTATATACTGTTGTGCCATAGTAATTTTTTTCAACGTGATGGTTAAAACTCTTTAAAAAATTGGAACTTCTTTTTCCCTTGAAAATTAAAATTTATCTTTAACCAATAAAAAGATACCTTATATTTACATGACAACCCATTCCCCATCATTTTCAAAATAGAAGTACCTACCTTACCAAGTCATCCTCTAGTTGTAGCATTGCACCCTTCCTTTCCTCTTCTATATATAGAAGCTAAAGGTTGACAATGAGATGATGCCACTCAATCTGAACAGATTGTGATAAAAGAGCTCTCCCATCCATTCCTTGTGATGAGAACAACTGCTCCCACAATGTCCTTTGGAGGATCCCAAATGAGTTTCAAATACTTAACATCAAATTTCTTGAAACTCTCCTATCTAACTCAAGTTCAATTTTGTTGTAAAAATGCATTTCATTCATAGCCCCTCTATATATCACATTGCTCCGATAAACTTCTTAAAAAAATGATTTCCAGAATTTAAACTTCTTATTCTTTCAAGAACTAAAAATTTTATTTAACCAATAAAAAAATACACCTTCTATTTACATGACAACCCATTTTCCATCATTTTCCAAATAGAAGTACCATCTTCATACAAATATGCCCTTCCTAAAAGCCCAATTTTCATACAAATATGCCCTTCCTAAAAGCTCAATGATAAATTTCATAAGGTGACCATTAAAATTCTTTTGAGATTTAAAACTTCTTTCTCTCTGGAAAATTGAAATTTCAGCTTTAACCAATAAAAAAATATTTATATTTACATGACAACCCATTAGACATCATTTTCAAAGTGGAAGTACCGATCTTCCCAAATCAGCCTCTGGTTGTAACCCTTTAACCCTCCCTTTCCTCTTCTATATATACGAGCTAAAATTTAACATTAAAGCATACCACTATAGATTGAGATGTAAGAGCTTCTCCCATCCATTCCTCTTCTCTCGTATCCATTCCTTCTGATCAAAACAGCTGGTCTCACAATGTCCGGAGGAGGAGGCCAAGAAAGCTCCAAGAAAGCGCAGTACAGAGGAGTAAGAAAGAGGCACTATGGAGCTTTTGGAGCCGAGATTCAGACTCCAAACTGTGCTACCAAACGTTGTGTGTGGGTGGGCACCTTCCAAACCGCAGAGGAGGCAGCCCTTGCATATGATGAGGCAGCCAGATTTCTGAGAGGTCCCAATGCCAAAACGAATTTCCCACTTTCTCATTGCAAACCCACCCCAATTCTCTCATCCACAGATTTGGAAGCCCTCAAGGCCAAAATCCATCTCCCACCTAAACCTTACCTCACTAGGAACCACAATGTGAGCAACGCCGAATCCCATCTGGCTTCTGGTAATTTTGGTGGTGCTTCATCTTCTTCCACAATGTCTGGGCAGGATAGGAAGCGGTTTGACTTGAACCTTCGTCACCCACCCGTAGATGAAGAAGACCATTCTCCATGAATTCGTTTACATGCAGGGATCTCTTTTTTTTCATTACATTGTTTTGTTCTTTCCTTTATTTTTGCTTTTAGTTTTTTGTAGAGGGCATGCTTCTATCTAGCTGTCATCTTAAGGTGCTCAAACAGATCTCCTGTATGATCCTTTTACATTTGGAAGATTTGTTTCTTGATCTTAAATATGTGCTGTAATTTCTCTATAATGTACTTTTTAAAAGGCAGTTTAAGGGCTTGTTGATCTCCACAAATAGGATTGTAATGTTGCCCATCTAGACGGGGTATAGAAACTGATATCTCAGCGCTAATTTCTTCCCAGTTTGTGAAATCTCAAGTGGCTTGTCTTTAGTGATGTTAATAATATTTGAGTTGATCGTATTCTGAATCCGTGTTCATATTCCCTTTCTATGATGTTCCTTTGCTGCTTTCTAATGTACATTACAGGCAGTACCTACATTTCAATTCACATACAGATAAAATGTAATAGAATTATATGCAATTTAGTTTATGTCTAATGTTACGGTTTCAAATTATTTTTTCGTATCAATAGTTAATACAACCTAATGGATAAAAAATCCTAAATAAAAAAACGGCTTAAAGACTTTTCTAATCTCCAAAAAAATAGGCTTCCAATGCTGCCCATCTGGACGGGGTGTATATAGTATATACTGATCTCAGAACTAATTTCTTCCTACATTCTGAAATCTCAAATGGCCAGTCTACAGTAATCTTTGAAATATTGGTGTTAGGTTGTTTTCCCAATCTTAATGTGCTTATTCTTCTTCTCTGCTGTTTTCTCATGTATTTACAGGCAGTGTCTGCATCTCAAACCACACGCAGATGCAATGTTATAGTATTATATATAATAATATATATGTGTACTATGACGGTTTCAAATAATATTTTCCTCGTATTGTTGTTTTCATTAAGTATATTTATATTTTCTGAAATAGCAACTACTTACGCATGATATAAGAAAATGGGAGCAAACCCTAAAGCAAGCGCTCTTCTCAGTCAGCTCAATTTAACCTAATAATTGAACTTCTATGAACTACGGTACTTTGAGCCTTTCATGAACATACATTTCTAATATCATATAAGAAAAAGTAATAATGACTATTATCACAAGGTAGGAAAAGAAATATTTCAGATCATATTGTCTCACAATGGGGAGCAATTTAGATCTATGGGCAAAATAGTTGGCCAAAAAAATATAATGTCAGTCAAAGTTGAAAACACTACTTTGTAGGGAACGAACTAGCTGAGAAATCATTGCCAAAGCTATGAAAGAATAGCCAAAAGAATGTGCAAGAGTAAAGAAGATACGAAATGGTCTTGTGTTGTTGCTATTCTGCTTTCTAATGTACAGGTCTGCATTTCAAAGCTTACACAGATGCAATGTAATAGAATTATATAGATTAATTAAGTTTATGTCTAAAGTCGCTCTATCAAATTATTTTTCTTCGAATTTTCTTATTTTAATCAAAATAGTTAAACCTAACCCTAGTTGTTTTCTAATCTTATTTAATTTCTTATTATAAAAATAATAAAACTTCATAAATAAATCAAATTGAACTCTACCTTTATAAATAATTAAATACTAAATCTAGTCAAACACAAATCCTATTAATTTTCAAAACAGGAGAAAACAGACCCAAATTTTGACACATACACAAATAAACATTTATTGATCTTCCATTATTCATTGCATATTGGAGGTTGCATTATAGAGATTGAATCATATAGAGGATTTTTCATCCTTCGAAACTAGAACGTGACCTTTGGAGACAACCATGTGACTCTAAATTACGACAGAATTAGAACATAGAAATCAAGCCAAAGTTAGGCTACATGTGTTACATGCATTATACGAACAACCTTACAAGCATGTAAATCTACGGGGGTGAAATCTTCACTTAACTGCTTGTAACATCAGTTTGAAATCTAAACTAAACTCACATGATCTTATAACTGCAGATTGATAGGGGGTGCATAACAGTGACAATGTGTAAAAGCATTAGTTTTCTTCAAACTCCCCCGTGATGCTGCGACTCACAATTTGATCTCAAAGTTTGAAAACTGAATCTTTACAACTTACAACGCAACTTTCCATCATTAGTTTTATAGATTCAAATAGTATACTTCTAATAGATGTCAACTATCAATTTACTCATCTCTCTTTCATGAGAGATTCAAGGCTCAGTCTTCCCCTCCTTATTCTAATATAGAGAAGACTCGTGACACTTCTACGTACCAATGAGAACAAGTAGTCATCGATTACTTCCCTCAAACATCTAAACCATGTTTAACCTCTGTCTCTTTTGACATGTAAACTTTTAGGTGTGTACAACATTTTCAACATCTTTGTCACCTTTTGTCAACAAAACCCCTCGATCCATCCATAATTAACCTCCATACAATATTTTGTAGATTGTCCACCACATTCTCTACTCCAATATAACTTCTCTAAGTAATTCTTCAACCCACAAATTCTACAAGGGTGAAGATCCCAACATTTATCCAATTTATGTCCTTCCTTATAATAGTGAGAACATGTAGTACATTCCTTACTCTGAACTAATTTATTTAAACCTGCAACACTGGCAACATCAGATCTCTCTCGCTTAGCAAATCCTAGGCCTTCATATTTTAGCCTCATAATCAGTTGGATGGGCTCTATTATGTCTTGCCATGCTTTCCTATCTCTTCTTTAAATCCCACATTTAACATCACCTTGAAACCAACATTGTCTTCACTGCATCCTTTATTTTTAACATCATAACTTGTACTTGCAAAATTTGAAGATTTAAACATATCTCAACCTTCAACTTTGCACTCTTTACTCAAAGAAACTTTGGCTACATCATCTACAGTAAATTGACAGATTTAAACATCACAAACTGATTTCTTTAATTTTAAATGATCATTTTCTTTTTCTAAAACTTTCAACTTTTCTTCTATTTCTTGATTCTCTTTTTAAATAATCCTCAATTCCTTTTCAAGAATATCCTTTTTCACAAATCTTCTCATAGACATCCAATCTCAATTCCTTAATAGTTTCTATAAATTTTGAATATAAATACATACAACGGGGAATCACCTTGTGGTGTAGTAGTTTTCACCCATATGGTGTTGATGTCAGTATCTTAAGGCCTCTATTTAAAGTTGCATTTGTAATGGGTTTAATATCAAACAAGTATGATGAATATAATAGTATTTTCAGCTAATGTATTGTTTTAGCAATTGATTAATAGACGATATAGTGCAGCAAGACTTAAGTATGGGTTTGCTTGTTTATTTCAAATGTGTGTATGCTGAATGCAATAGTATTTTCAGCTAATGTATTATTTTAGCAATTGATTAATGGAAGATATAGTGCAGCAACACTTATGTATGTGTTTTCTTGTTTATTTCTAAACATGTTTATACTGAATACAAAAGTATTTTCAGCTAATGTATTGTTTTATCAATTGGTTTATGGAAGATGTAGTGCAGCAACACTTAAGTATGGGTTTGCTTGTTTATTTCTAAATGTGTGTATGCTCATACCTCCATCCACCCCATCATAACTTATGGCCAATTTTATTGTAAAATCTCATTTTATATGTATTATTTTCAATTTGTATTATAACTAAAACTTGTGAAAGAAAAGAACCCACAATTTTCTAGAAAATAATAAACACCTTGAAACTAATTTCTTCTTATGCCTCTCAAACTTGAGATCTCTCACTAAATAATAGAAAAAAAAAAAGGTAAATTGTATTTGCATGACAACCCATTACACATCATTTTCAAAGTGGAAGTACCATTTTACCAAATCATCCAGTTTTGTATCTTTTAGTCCTTCCTTTCCTATCCTATATATACAAGCTAAAATTCTGCATTGGATGATACAACTCAACTTAAGAAAATTGAGACAAAGAAGCTTATCTAATCTATTTCTTTATTTTAATAATTCATTTCATATGTTCCTTAAAATTCCTTTGAAAATTTAAACCTATAAAAAAAACTAATGTGACCCTTAGAATTTCTTTGAAAATTGAAACTTTTTATGACTTCTCTTTAATCAATAAAAAAATACCTTGTATTTACATGAAAATCCTTTCCTCGTCATTTTCAAAGATGAAGTACTTATCTCTCTAAGTCGTTATTCCATCAGTAGTACTGATAACTTTTTTAACATGATTATTGAAATTGTTTTGAAATTTAATTTTTTTTAATTTTCTAGAGAACTGAAATTTCCCTTTAACCAATAAAAAAATATCTTGTATTTGTAATGGTTCTATCATTATTATGAAGTCCAATAATTATTCCTTTTTGTAACTGATGACTTCTGATATTCCAAATGTTCATCTTCCAGATATGCTACGATGGTGAATATAGAAAATATGATTCTTCTTTGAAGAGAAGGTTAATATGGCTTGAGCTACCTGTGAATTATCGGAATAAGAGAGATTTCCCCTACTTGTAGAGTGGATGTAGTCCGTTTGGACGAACCACTTTAAATCTATATTTTTCTCTATGTGTCTATTTTCTTGCATATTCTGATCTTTATTTATTTAATGTAATTTCTTTAACTCAACAATTGGTATTAGAGTTGGGAGAGCTTGATTCAATTTTTTGGAAATTGGTGAAGATTTCTTGAATCCATGGATGAAGCAGAAAAATGGAAAATTGAGATGTTTGCTAGGCCAAATTTTGGGTTATAGAAAGCACAGATGGAGTCATTATTGATTAAGAAGGATCTCTCACCTACATTGCAAGGAAAAACCAAGGGCCAAGGTTCTCTATCGAATGAAGAATGAGAGAAAATAAATCATAAGGCAAGGGAAACAATTTTTCTATCACTCTCGAGCAATGTTCTCTTCAATGTTTTAGCAGAGATGTCAATAAAAGAGATGTGGGATAAATTATCTTCATTGTATGAGATAGCGTCAACATTGAACAAAGTATTTATACTTAAAAAGTTATATAATCTAAAAATGAAAGATGGAGGAGTTATGTCAAATCGAATTAATGAGTTCAACACTTTGGTCACCCAATTGATTTCAATTGGCATAACTCTAGATGATGAAATAAAATTTGTTATATTGTTACATTTATTGCTGAACATCTAGGAAGGGGTAGCAATGGCAGTCCACACTTCCATCGTTGCCAAAAGTAAATTGAAATTTGATGAGGTTGTAGTCACACTTCTCAGCGAAGACATGTGAAGAAAGAATCGAGAATCTTCCTCTAGTGATGCACTAACTGCTGTAATAACTAGTAATAGGAGTAGGAGTCGAGAAAGAGGAAAAAATAACAACAATAGAAGGTCCAAATCTACACATCGTTCAAAATCTCATGGCAGAAATGGTGCTTGTTGGCTTCTGTTAAACTGGGACACCAAAAAAAGAAATATTGAAATTACAAAAAGGCCCAAGATAAAGTGATTAATGATGGAGTAAACAATGCTTTTGTTAAAGATGATGGTGTTTTAGTTCTCACGGCTAGTTACACGAATGCAAATTTGTGGGTCCTTTTATTATGGAGCCTCATTTCATGCTACTCCATGTCGGAGTTCTTTCACGAATTATCAAGATGGTATCATGTTTGGTAATTTTTTTCTTGGAGATAACAAAGAATGTACGACATTGTCAGAAAGGGTAACATTTTATTATTGTTGAAGAATGGTACTAAATGGATATTGAAGGATGTTAGACATGTTCCTACTCTCAAAAGAAATCTGATTTCTGTGAGTCATCTTTATGCACAAGGCTATAATGTTAATTTCTCCTTAGATTCTTTAAAGGTAACCAAAGGTCTATTGGTTCTGGCTAAAGGCACAAAATTAGGAAGTTTATATGTTTAGTGTATAATGGTGAAGTTGGAGAAGCTATGGCTTCTATAGATAGTGGTGCTAAACTTTGGCATCGATAGCTTGGGCACATAAGTAAGACAGGTCTTGAAGTAATGCTTCACCGAGGTTAGCTTTCGGGTCTCAAATTAGTTGACTTGGATTTGTGTGAGCATTGCCTTTATGGTAAACAAAACTTGAACAGTATCTTGTGCACAGATCATGACAAGAGATCCTCTCCTTTAAAGATTGTGCATTCAAATGTCTTTGGTCCTATCGAGGTAACTTATTTTGGCAGTGCAAATTACTTTGTCACTTTTCTTGATGATTGCATGTGTAAAATCTGGATTTACATGCTAAATAAGAAATCTAAAGTCTTTTCAAAGTTTAAAATGTTTGACGCTCTTGTTGAAAACCAAAGTGGTCATAAAATCAAGTGTCTTAAAACTGACAATGGAGGCGAGTTCTATTTGTTGGAGTTTGATAATTGTTTTGTAGACCATGGGATTCAAAAAATTAAAGTAGTTTTGTTCACTCGTCATGAAAATGGTGCAACTAAAAGGTTGAATCGGACAATTTTAGAGAGGGTATGGTGTATGCTTTCCAATGTTGGTTTAAGGAAAGAATTTTGGGTTGAGGCATGTAAAACTGATGTTTATCTAATTAGCTGAAATCCTTCATCTTGTCTGGATCTTGATATTCCAAAAGAGCGATGGATTGGTAAAAGAATTTATTTAAATGATTTTGTCCATATTCCAAAAGAACAATGAACTAAACTAGATTTCAAATTGAAGAAGTGTATTTTCTGGGGTATAGTAAGGATCAGTATAGTTTTCATCTCTAGGATTCAATTGCAAAGAAATTGATTCACAATTGCGATGTTGTATTCAATGAAAATTATTTCTCAAGTTTACGAAAATAGAACACCACTTATGATGATTATGTCAAATTTGATTTGTTTGACAATAGTTTAAAGTTTATTCCTCAAGGCCATGTTAATGAGGGAAAATCTGTTAGTTTTTCTCCCACTATTTTATTGCCCCCTTCTACAATTCTCCAACAACCCCTTATGACTACCGATGTCTCTACCATTACATCCCATGATACCTCCACTTCTCTGTATACTCCTACTCAACCACATGCTAGGGAAGTTGTTGAAGGACACTCATCCTTGTTTGACCCACTTCCTCATTCACCTTTCCAGCCTAGTCAAAGACTCGACACTGAAGCTAGAGTAGAGCACGATGCTCTATTTAAATAAACCCCTCCATTTTTTGAACAACCATTGGAAGAAGCGGTCCCTTCTTATCAACATATGCAGCCCCATTCTATTCAAATGCAACACAAATCTGTTCATTCTATTCACACGCAACAAATGAATAGTGGCCCAAGCTTGCCACATGAACTAGCCAAGCAGAGCCAGTGAAAACTAAATATGGACTCTGATATGAGAAATGTGAAAGAACAAAATAGCCCTAAAGAAAAGCAAGTTGGACAAGAGTAGAATGTGGGTCATGAACATGGACTTGGTGACAATCCAGGTCAAGAGAGTATACAGGGTCATCAATTACAGAGGTCTACCAGGGACATAAAATTTCATAGAAACTTTGATGATTATGATCTTTTATTTTCTTTAGTTTCCTATGAGGAAAAACCTCAAACCTGTAAAAAAGTGTGCAATGAGATAAATTTAGTGTGTTGGATAAATGTTATGAAGGACGAATTGGAGTCTTTGAGAGCCGATAACACTTGGGATTTGGTTACTCTTCCACAAAATTGAAAATCTTTGAAGAATAAATCCATTTGAAAGAAGAAGATGGAGGAAGAAAAAGATATAGGACTGGATTAGTGGTGAAAGTTTTTTCTTAACAAAAGGGCATTGATTTTAATGAAAAAATTTAACCAGTTGTGAAAATGTAAATAATTTGTTCAGTTCTGGGTATGGCAGTTGTTTGGAATCTTGAGCTTGAGCAACTTGATGTTAAAACAACATTTCTTCATGGAGATATTGAAGAGGAGTTGTACATGGAGCATCCTGATGACTTTGTTAAACATGATCAAGAACATTTGTATTGTAGGTTGAAGAGGAGTTTGTATGGCCTTAAAAAGGCCCAAGGCAAGGGTACTTAATCTTTGATAGTTTTATGACTTAGCAAAATTTTATTCATTGTGAATAAGACCCGTGTGTTTACTACAAGAGGCTTGCTAATGGTGAT
This sequence comes from Thuja plicata, assembly GCA_018584345.1. NCBI lineage: Eukaryota > Viridiplantae > Streptophyta > Pinopsida > Cupressales > Cupressaceae > Thuja > Thuja plicata. The sequence continues at coordinate 49,521 of MU223358.1, read as the reverse complement.
TTTTTAATTCTTTTACTTTATGTTGATGATATGCTGGTTGTCAGTAATAGTGTGCGGGTTGTCAGTGAATTGAAAATGTATTTGGCTCTTCATTTTTCCATGATAGATTTAGGGTCAATAAAGAGGATTCTTGGGATGGATATAATCAGAAACAGACAAAAATGGAAAATCAGATTATCTCAAGAAAAATATATTTTAAAATATTTGGACAAGTTTAATATGTCAAATGCCAAGTCACTTTCTACTTCGTTGGGTGATCACTTATGTTTGTCTTCTGACATCTGTCCTTCAACTCTAGAAGTGGAAAATGGATATTACTCCATACTCATCTGCAGTAGGCATCCTTATGTATGCAAGGGTTTGTACTCATCTAGATATTTCTCATATAGTGGGAGTTGTGAGAAGATTTATGAGTAATCGCAGAAAAACTCATTGGCAAGTAGTTCAATGGGTTTTAAAGTATTTGGAAAGTACCTCTGATTATGATTTACATTTTATTGGTAAGGATATTCAACTCTATGGTTGTGTTGTTTCTAATATGGCTGGAGATTTAGATAAGAGGAGATATAGATTAAAGGGCAAGAAAGAGGATTCTTGGGATGGATATAATCAGAAATAGACAAAAATGAAAAATCAGATTATCTCAAGAAAAATATATTTTTAAAGTTTTGGACAAGTTTAATATGTCAAATTCCAAGTCAATTTCGATTTCGTTAGGTGACCACTTCCATTTGTCTTCTGATATCTGTCCTTCAACTCTGGAAGAGGAAAATGGATAGTATTATGTACTCATCTACAATAGGAATCCTTATGTATGCAATGGTTTGTAATCATCTAGATATTTATCATATAGTGGGAGTTGTGAGTAGATGTATGAGTAATCCCAAAAAAAAAACTCATTGACAAGCAGTTCAATAGATTTTAAAGTATTTGGAAGGTACCTCTGATTATGTTTTACATTTTATTGGTAAGGATATTCAACTCTGTGGTTATGTTGTTTCTAATATAGCATAGCTCTGTCAAATCCTTGTTTTTGAATTGCCCCCCATTATCAGTGATTATTGCTAAGGGTACACCATACCTACAGATGATGTAGTTGAGAATGAACATAGCTACTAATTTGCCATTGGCAATAGTGAGAGGGACTGCCTCCACCCACTTGGTAAAATAGTCTGTAGCTGTGATGATGAACTTATGTCCATTTGAGGATGAGGGATAAATCTAACCCACCAAGTCAAAGGCCCATTGTTGAAATGGCCAG
>MU223358.1:25462-48148 GCA_018584345.1 Thuja plicata | reverse complement strand
TCCCAAATGCACAAATGGGAGATCCAAGTTGATCAACCCCAAGGAAGGGCTAATGCACAAATGAATCAACTATTTGGAAAGGAGAATAACAAGAAGGGAATCTTAAATTCTATTAATTATATGTATAAAAATGATATATGACAATAATTGAAGAAATGGGAGAAATGCACTAACCTTGAAATGTTGCAGATCAAAGAATGTTGTTTTCTGAGGTCTGTAGACTGTTTCTAGAAAAATTGACAGTTGATCCCGAACTGGAATGCAGAGATGAACAAAACCCAAAAATCTTTTTCCGTTCTGATGTTGTCTTATGAAAAAGGTCAAAGTTGACCCACAAATGTCAACCTTGACCCAATAATGTCGACCCTGACCTGCACAAGTCTGACAGAGAAATTGTTCACGCCATCTGAATGAAAGCCGAAAAGGGTATCCAGATCTGGTCTCAAATCTACAATTCTAAACTTGTACCTGCAAGAAAAAGAGAATTGCTTGTTGTGGGGGAGGGGTTTGCCCTTGTCAAACCCTGGTTTTTGAATTAACCTCAAATATATGTAATTGAAATTGTAGAAATAGACCAAGTAAATACATAAATTCACCTTGCTTGAAAATGTCCTTGTGGTATATTCAAATCCTTGAATCCACAAGTATGCTTCAAAATGTGGAATGTAGAAAGGTAGTGTTGAGCGTTGTTTTAACACAAGCCAACTTGCTAGGATCTCAAGATTTGATTTCCTCTCTTGAAAGAATAATCGAGCTATTCCCAAGGTTCTCTGGGGTTGGGTCACAACCTGCTTGGTTACTCAGTTGAAGATAAATGTGATTGTTCACAAGGAGGCCTTTGCTGGTATGCTCAAGATGGAAAACTACAAAATATTATTAGTTCTCCTTTTATATTTTCCATTTTTAACAAGTGTGGGTGTTGTAAATAAAATACAATTTTGTATTTTCAAGGTGGTAATTTTCAGAATTAATGACAGCATTTTTTAAAAGAGGGAAGGGTAACGAGAAATAAAGAAAATTGCGAGGAAAGTGAAATCCTAAGGACATAAACCGTTGTAAACCCTTCCTTGCGAATTAAATGATGGAGAGATTTGGAACAACCCACGGAGCATAAATCAGACCAAGTCACAATTCACTACTCCACGGATGCAAGCGTTTGGAGAGAAGACGTATTCACTTGTGCAAGATATTCAAAATCTATCAAATCGCGAAGCCACCAAGATGTGCGAACCCACGAGATGGATTTATCATTAAGCCCAAAGATGATCTCCTCCACACATTCATCATAGCAAGGTAGATACACAACAACAAACTCCAACTAAAAGTAGCACGAATTCGAAACACAATAACACAAAGGGCTCTCTGAAAATAAAGAATAATGCAAGCATACATTCAATAAATTTGCATAGATAACAGTAATTCACACACCACAAATGAAGCACCCAATGTAGATCTTTATTGTCTTAAAAAGTCAGCCTTTTAGATTGTTTTTTGATTGCAATATATAGAGTTTTGATCCACAAATCTGATTTTCAGAGTTAGGGCATCAGAGAGTCTAAACTAGAGAAATAAAACTAAAACTAGAACTTTGCTGAAGGTAAACTACTGCTAACTAACACTATGTAAATTGCATGGATTCTTAAACCCATTTACAATCCATTTGCTCATGCAAAGAGGGAAAAATCCACCAGAGAAGAGAGAGAGAAAGGAGGAGAATTCCTTCTGTGAACTGGGAGTCTTCTTCTTGATCTTGGTGGATGCTTCTTGGATTCTTCACCTGGGCTATTTCTGACGGTGGGAACTTATAGGAGACCCTTAGTTCCTCTGAAAAGAACTCAAGTTGTCCATTGATCTAATCTGGAGTCAAACTAGTGTTGAGAAAAGTGACCTCGCTGAAAACACCCAGTTTTTTTGGACCCCGACCTCTACCCTGAAACTTTAATGTCTTCAAAATTTCCTACGTGCTCTTTAAAATCTCCAAACTCAGAGGTCCATAAGTTCAAACTTGTCGTGGGCCGAAAGGCCAAAAAAATCTAAGGAGGCCGAAAGGCCAAAATCTTTGAAGGCCAAAAGGCCAAAAAATATTCTTTGCTGCATGGGCTGAAAGGCCAAAAAGTCAGAGGCCGAAAGGCTGAAAAATACTGCCTTGGTCAATTTTGACCAAGTGTAAAAAATATTGCCCGGTCTATCTGGTATTTGAACCCTGGAGCTTTATCTAGTGAAGACTTCTAGGTGAGCTTCTCGGAGCCTCTGCACTATCTCCTAGACTTCCTCAAAATTGATCTCTTTTATTTTTATTTTTGTGACCCTTCATTCTTGCTTCTCTCTGAAGATAGTCAATTCAGAAGCAAAGAACATGATCTCTTCTTCATGCTATGACATCCTGTGTATTTCATCCTTCATGTAGAACAGTTCTTGCAAGGCCTCCTTGGTATTGACTCCGGCCAGGACGTCTCTAAACTATTGGACCACATCCTTGGAGGAACGTAGAGCCTGTTGGATTTTGTCTTGGTAAACACTAAGGCCAACCCCTGTGAAGAAGGTATCTATATCTGTGACCTATTTATTACCTCTTCCCGCTTTTCATCTACAAGGGCCTAATGTTTCTTGTAGACCTTAATTATTTTGGTCATCTGTTTCATCCAAGTTTCATATTTGTCCAATTCTTCACCCTCATAGATTTTCACCAAAATTTGGAAGCGTTGCTTTTTAATTACCTCCAAATCCTGGAGGGTCGCTTGCCACTTAGCTACCTCGGCATCCATACCGCCGTTATATTCCACCAAGTCGATGAGGGAATTAACCACAACCAAAATGGTCCTATATGGCCTGAATATTGATGGGATTTCCTTCTCTCCAAATTGTTTGAAGTCATTTATCCAGTCGACGCTCGTCTGGATGAGAGAGGGGGTTAATCCTACTGGCAAATCTGGTGTAGCCCTTTTATCAAGCATGGCTTGTAATGAAACCTCTGAACAATTTGGGTCAATGGGACCCACCATCTTTTGGATGAACCCTTTCAATGATTCATTTTGGTCAGTTAAATCCTTGATGGTTTCTTCATCTTTATTCATGAAGCCCAGAGCATGCTTGAGTCCCAAAGCTACCAAAGTCTTGCTCCCTTCTCTAGTTGGTTCCCCCAAGTCTACCTCCTTGAATGTATAGTCTCCTGGTGAACCCGTGGTTTGAGAGGTGCTCGGGGGTGGGATAGCTATTTGTGTGGTCCATTGACCCTTAGGTTCTTGGGTCACATATGACATGGTTTTAGCAGACACACTCACGTCTGCATGGTGGAAAGATTGCTTCACAGTGGTTATACTTGTATCTTCTCCATCCAGTTCACTTGTGTAGGTTATTTTCTGAGGTTGTATCTCCTTTGTAAACTAGGTAGGTTTACCAGAGGCAGTTACTGGCTCATATGGTGCCGCATGGAGAATTGAGCTTAAGCCTTATTTCCCTAGAGCTATTCCCTATTCTGACTCCTTCTCTGCCCCTTTTCCTTGTCCATCTTCTCCTTCTTCCATTCTATCCCCTTCTGTATCCCTTTGTATCTCCTCTTCTTCCTTATCTTGCTCACTGACCTCCTTTTCCCTTTCCTTCTCTGGGCCTTTGTTGGCTGATGAATCAATTACCACTTCTGGCCTAAGACCAGTCATGGCCTCTAGTGAGGTCTGAAAAGGTTATGTGTCTTTTGTGCCTACTGCTCCTTCAGTTTCCTGAGTGGCACATGTTGATGGGATTGAAGTTGTGAGAATAAGTGTTGGCATGATTGGAGTGGGACATGAGGAGATGGTGGTAGTAGATGGGGGCGGAGTTGGTGCAAGAGTAGGTGTTGGAGTTGGTAGGGAAATTGGTGGGGTAAGTATGTGAGGTGGTGGGGTGAAAACATAGCTCCCTCCAGCTACACTATCTATTGCCAAACTCTGAGTTACCCCACTGTCTTTGTTTTTAAGCCCTGGAGTAGAGTCAGAGCTTACTAGTGGAGTAGGAACATTCACCGGAGGATTGGTGAACTGGACTGGTGGAGGAGTAAGGACTACCTGAGGTTGTATGAGTGGTGGCCCCCCAGTGTGTGTATCTTGGCCCTGGTATGAAAAGCCTTAAATTCCTTCAAAATCAGAGAGCATAAATTCATCCGGTCCTAATGGATCTACAGGATCATCTTGTTCTTTGGGATCCTCTCTATGTTTCTTAGTAGTTTCCTTTTCTCTCCTCTTTTTCAACCTAGTCCTTTGGACTAGGGGCTCACTTGCGTCCTCTTCCTCAGGTTCTTCTTGTATAGTTTCTAACTGTGGAGATTCATAACTCTTCTTCCTCTTATAAGTTTTCTTCTCAGTGGTGGGGGAAGATTGGCCAGAGGTGAATGGGCCTTCTCCTGATTGGGGTTGTGACAATCCTACTGGTGGGTCAATCAGGCCAGTCATTTTGGTTTTCTTAGGCCTAGGATTGGAGCCATATTCAACTGGTCGTTCATGACCATACACCGTTCTTGGGTTTTGAGGGGGAGCCTTCTTATATTTAGGAGTTGTTGACTTCTCTCCTTGTTGTTTCTCTACTTTCTTGGAGGGCTCCATTAATGTTTTTACCAGGATCAGACTCATCCGATGTGGCTTCTTGATCCAAGATATAGTGGTTTTTATCACGTGTCTTGCCCTGAAGTCTATGTCATCATTTTCATATTTGTCTACCTCAGCGTTCATGATTGGATTGTCATACACCATATCTTGTGTGTAAATTTCTTCTAAGACATCCTCTGAATCACATTCCCATATCTTTGGGGAAATAGGAACCTTCAACACCTCTTTTGCCAAAGCTAGATTCATTCTACAGTAATCTTGGATTCTGACCTCATGGTCATCTATACAGTTTATCCAATGGTCCTCCAGATGTTGCTCATGTACGTAAAATCTGTCGATGATATAGTTATAAGTACCTATAGGATCAAAGCGGGCTCGTACTATCTTGTAAGGCTATAAGGGACAGTCATCCCATTGAAAAGAAAGGGATTTTCAAACATTCATGTCCTGCAGTGTATAGGGTCCCAAAGAGATGGGAAAGTCCCAACACTACTTCTTCTTATGCTTGATGTGCTCGTATGCATCCACGAGCTGTCTGGCCATCTCCAGTATGATTATCCAGTCAGATGGATCCCTGGGTAGCTTCTTTGGTTGTATGGTGGACCCAACTATCTGAATGTACGTGAATGTCCTAAAATGGGTGAAATAGGCCCCAATGGCCCTTACCTTAGTAGCAACTTCTTCTGACATTCTTTTAGCAAAGTCACCTTCAATAGATCAGATGACTATGAATATGAAGGCATCGTTGACTATTCTATAATCAGTAGAATCCTCTAACATATTTTCCCCTTTTACCAACTATGGGTACACAAGATGGGGCCATGCATTTGGATCATTCAGACTTCCCCTCTTGGTGAGGCCGGGATAGTCTACCTGTGTAGCTAGTGGGTACATTATGTAAGTGCTCATGTAGAACTTTAGGTTATGTTTCACTACTGTCAACTACTCATCCAGGGTGTCACTAATAATAGTGCCCCAGTCGAATCTTTCCTTTCATTCCCTAATCCTCTCTATCAGCAGGATCATCCAGTGCTCAAGTTGGGTGGACTATTGTAACCCATACACCATACTTATCATTGTTATAGCTGCCTGTATATCATCCCTCATTTAACCTCTCCAGAGGTCTATCTTGTCTAGTTTGTTCTTGGGAATTGGTTGCTTCAGGTATTCCTTATTCGTCATCTCATTTACTGTTTGCTCCTTGTTACCAAACTATTTGTTTCCCTTTTCAATATAAAAGTCATATAATTTGTCTATGCCTTTGTGAAGGTTAAAGACATCCTCAATGACATCTAGCCTAATTTCCAATACTACTTGATCTTCAGAGTTTGTTACCACCTTCTTATCTGAATCATAGTGATGATATAGGGTCATGATCAGTTTTGAAGATGAAATAGCCACTGGGTGTGTGGCTGCATTCACGAGCCCGGATAGGACTAATGAAGTGTAGTCCTTGGATCTGTTTGCAGGTTGGGAGCACTGAGTTAGGAATTCATTCCAATCCATGTTCCCAATATTGGTATCAGTTATCTTGCTATGTTTGTTCCCCACCTTTGAGCTAGGGGAATTCCCTTTGTATTGAAACTTCATTGGGGATGCTGTCTTTGGTTCAATCATTCTTGCAAGAAAAGACAAGTATCAGTAGCTTATTTTGAAAAATAAAATCAATTTAAACTATGAAAGAAAGCAAAGAGAGCTGAAAAATAGCTAGAGTGCAAGTTTTCACACTTTCAGACCTTTCATGGTTTCAGACACCGAAAACTAGTTCGAAGACTGAAAAGTCTGAAAGTGCGAACAGGTGAAAAGGTGAGGCCAAGTCCATCGGGGTTTCGGTGTTTCAAACACCAAACTAGGAGGTGTTTTTTCAAGAATGCCAAATCATTTGGACATGGTGAGGATCCTAGATGGTCTAATCAGAGGTTTTGCTTGTTCATCTTTTCAGACTTTCAGACCTTTCAGATGTCTGAAAGGCCAAAACATTCGAAATGACACTTGGTGAGGATGAAGATCTAGTTTTTGAACTTTTGAAGGCCAAAAACCTATGGTGGGTGTCATGAATGACAGAAATGTGAAAAACCTAAACCTAGACTTGATGACAGTAGAAAACCCTAGGGTCGACAGGGAGGGACTTCACTGTCGATGCACGAAGACACAGAAGCCTGAGAGGGCGATGAAATGAAATGCCCTAGGCTGGACAAGAATTAGGCCCATCAAAAAGACAAACAAAAACTAGACCTAGATGAAAAAAAGAAGCGAAAAGAGAGAAAGGAGGACTTACCTTAGATGAACGACTAGGGGAGGGCAACCAGGTGGCTCGGAGGTGGAAACAGTCAGCGAGGAGAAACAAGCAGAGTTAGAAGCGAGAGCCCAAATAGAAAAAATACAGAGTGAAATGAAAAAAAAAGGAAGTAACCCCTTTTATAAACCACTGGATGACATCAGTGGTTTTGGGGTTTTGGACCTTGAAAGGCAAAAAAGACCAGACAGGGAACCAAGCCTTTGGCCTTTCTGTGTTTTCAGAGTCTGAAAACACTGAAACGTCGGGTCTTTGGCTTTTCATCCATTTCAGCATTTTAGAGGATCTAAGTCCTCCAAAAGTTTGAAAGAGCTGAAAGGTAAGGTCTTGGGCCTTTTGGCCATTTTGGCATTTTGGAGGACCTAAGTCCTCCGAAAGGCTAAAAGGGACAAAAGGCCAAAAAAAAGGGTTCTTCCTTTATCTGCTTTGGTTTCAGTAATCTTTCCCGATGGCTGACTGGATCTCTATGAGGGGCAGACACGATGAAAGGAAAAAAGACAAAAAGAAGGGGGGTCCCCATGGTCAGAGGACCTAAAATGGGGTGTGTGTTGTGGACCCATAAAAAATAGCCCTGATAAAAGGAGGAATGACCAAGGCATTTCTTTATCATCAATACTCTTCCGGAAAGAAGCTTTGGAGTAGAACCGAACCAAGAGGTGGTGGAGTCGATGATTCTTCAATGACCTCCAATCTGAGGTTCTTCCATTAGTTTCTCTATGTGTTTTAATGTGTGTTCATTCCTTGAACTTTGGTTATGATAACCAAGGCGCTTGCCAGTTATACCCAACTTTTGCCAAATAAACCAAGGCTTCCCGGAAAGAGCTTTACTACCAGTCAGGCATTCATAGCCCCGACAAAGTTTTCCCTAAGTCCCAAGTATAACCTTGCTCTACTACCAGCTGGGCATTCATAGCCCCGGTAGAGGTTGTCACAGTCACCCAAGTTTGTTCTTCCTACTAGGCCATAACCTTCTTTGTGAGAGCTCCGTCTTTTGGAAAACCAATTTGTTCCCTTTGCTTGCTTAGAGATGTATCGAGACTTGGACGCTCAGTGTGTTCCATGTATTTAGGTCCATAACTTCTTTTCTTTCTTTCTCTTTTTTTTTTTATTCGAGAAACGATTAGGTAGTGTTGCCTGGATATTTCACTCGTGACCTCTTTAGGGCACTTTTTTTGTGAGTGTTTCTTTCGCTTTCCCTTTTGGGCTCTTCTTTCTTTCATTATTGCCTTCGCATTCAGTTCAGACTTGGGTTCTAGGATCGGTGGGTACCCGAACCTATGCACTCAGGTTGGCTACAACTGAAAAATGCCTTAGAAACCAACACCCTCTGGTGTTTGTACCTTAATGTGTCTTTTGATCAGGATGACCAAACTTCAAACTTCCTCTTGCCTATCAATGATAATCATCACTACTTTGTCTTTTGGGAAGGTTCTCTTACACTGCATGCATCCTTGGAGAAATTTGACTAAGAAATACCTCTGCTCCTCTTGTGAGACACCCTGGACTAGATCCAAAACATACTAACCCGAAACAATAAACAAGCCCTGACAAAAGGACAAAACACGAGCGGAAGAAAGGACTAACGGCGAGAAAAAAAAAGAAAAAGGAAAAAATGCAAAAGTGACTATGGTACAAGGGATAAAAAATAGTCCCATTTAGGATCCAAAGTAGTGTTTGAGGAATTTCCCATTGATTGGCAATGGGGTCAACTCTCTGTCCAATGTGTTGATCCTAAAAGTGTTCTCCCCCAAGATCTCTCATATTTGGTAAGGGCTTGTCCACAGTCTTTGGAACTTGGTGTGGCTGCCTGGATTTTCTTTCACCTTATCCCACATGAGGACAAGGTCAAAGATCCTGAAGGATTTGATGGTAGCTCTCTTGTCGAACCACCTTTTGACTATAGCTTGATGCTTGGATACATGTTCTAGGGCCAAAGTCTGTTTCTCCTCTAGCTTTAGGAGATTCATGAGTCTGACTTGTACCTGATCTTCCTCCCCTACATATTGGTCCATGAATCTTAGAATTGGGATCTTCAAGTTCATAGGAAAGACTGGTTGCAAGCCATAGAATAGTTGGTATGGAGATGTCCCTAGGGTGTTCTTGATCCTTACGCGATCAGTCCATAAAGCATATTTTAGTTGAGTGTGCCAGTCCCTGGGGTTTTCATCCAGGAGGTGTTTGATCACTATTGTCATATTTTTGTTTGTAGACTCTACTACGCCATTGCCTTGCAGATAGTAATTTGAAGAGAATTTGAGGATTACCTGGTTTTTGAAGGCCCATTATGTGAGTGAGGCCAAAGAGAAAGAGGGGGCATTGTCACATACCAGGTAGAATGGCATCCCAAACCTAGTTATGATGCATTCCTCCATGAATTTGTTCATGACCTCAGTGGTACAATTCTTCAATGCTTGTGCCTTCGTCTAGCACGTGCAATACTTGGTAGCTGTTAAGATAAACTTATGTCCTGCAGATGAAGGGGGGTTAATCACTACAAAAAATTCCAAGCCCCATTGGGCAAATGGGCATACCTCATAGACTGGTTGTAAAGGCATTGCTGGATTTCTCTCTTGGGTCGTGCTAGTTTGGCAAGTGTGGAAGGATCTCACGTGCTCGCCAGTATCTTTAAATATTGTAGGCCAAAAATACCCTGCCCTCAGGATTTGGTGAGCTGTGGCCTCCGCCGATCCATGTCCCATTCTGTATTTGTCATGAAATTCCACTAGTATCTGCTTTGCCTCTGTTCTATCCAAACACCTTAACTACAAACCCTCATAATTGTGTATGTAGAGTTGTCCATTCTTCAGCATGTAGGAGCTACTTTTGATCTTCAAAGCTCTTCTCTGGGAATTGTTCATTTCTTCGGGGCAGCGATTCTGAAATAGATATTACACTATATCTTGGTACCATACATCTATGATCATTCCTTTGTTGGTGTATGTTTGGCAGACCAAACCTTCTTCAAACTCAGAGATTAGCTTTGTCAGGCCCTGGCCTCTTACCAGTTTCATTGGTTGGATTTCTACATCAAACTCTTGGAGAATTTCCATCCATTTTCCTCTTCATTATCCTAGCTCATTCTACATTAGGAGAGATTTAACTGCTACATCTGGGACTATCCCAATGGCTTTACTCCTTAAAATGTTTTATCTAAATTTCTTCACCGCCTTGACAAGAGAAAATGATTTCTTATCTAGGTTTGGGTATCTGAGCTCACCATCTTTGAAAGGGAAACTCATAAAGGTGATGAGCCTTTCTTCTTCACCATTCTTCTTCTGCGTGAGAATGCCTGTGCATGAGTGTTCCGATGCAAAGGAGTAGACCTTGAAAGGGGTGGTGTAGTCAGGACTAGCTAGGAATGGTGTCGTGGCAATGGCATTCTTAAACTCTTTGAAAGACTTCTTGGCTAGGAGAGCCCATTCAATCTTGGTGTCCTTTTTGAGCATGTCGTTCAATGGCTTCACTATTTCTGCAAAACCACTAATGAATTACCTAACGAAGTTGATCTTTCCAAAGAAAGATATTAGTTCCTTGCAGCTATGAGGTAGTGTCAATTTTAGGATTGACTACACCCTTTCAGGGTCAATAGATATCCCCTTTTTGGAGATGATATGCCCCAATAGCTTTCCTTCAGTTACCCCGATCACGCATTTCTTGGGGTTGAGGGAGATCCCAAATTCTCTACACCTCTGAAGGCATTTTCTGAGGTCGCTTATGTGGTCAGCTCTTAATTTTGAGTAGACTGTGAGATCATCCATGTAGATGATAATGCACCTTCCAACTAATCCTTTAAAGGCTATGTCCATTTCTCTTTGAAAAGTGGCTCCAGCATTAATTAGTCTGAAAGGAATTCATTGGTACGTGAAAGTTCCCCACTTAGTGGTGAATGATGTTTTCAGTCTATCCTCTTCCTGTACCATCACTTGATTATACCCAGAGTAGCCATCCAGGAATGGAATCATTTGAGATCCATTAACCTTTTGCAGCACTTCATTTAGGGATGGGAGTGGATAATTATCTTTTTGAGAGGACTTGTTGAGGTTTTGGAATTCTACGCACAGCCTGATTTCTCCAGTCTTCTTCCTTACAGGTACTAGGTTTGCAACCCATGTAGAGTGTCAGATTGGGAAGATGATCTTAGTGTCAAGTAACTTTTGGACTTCCTTTTGGATCAAGGGCTCCATATTGGGATTTACGGGTCTCTGTCGTTGCCTAAAGGGCTTAGAATCCAGTTTCAAAGGGATGTTGTCTACTATGACTGAGGTGTCATATGTCTTTAATTCTTCATAACTCCATGCTATGATGTCTTGATATTTAGAGAGAAGCTGGACCACTTTCTCCTTTTCTTCTTTGGTTCCCACCTTTCCAATTTGGACTTCTCTTGGTTCCTCTTCTGTGCCCAGGTTGTAAGTGTCGCATTCCTTACCATTAGGTGTTACGTCAAGGCATCTTCTCCAAGCAGTCTTATCACTGTCAAAGATCCTTTCTAGTTCTACCATTCCCTTGGGTATGGCATTGGTTTTTAATTTTATGATGCTATGATCATCAAGCTCTTCAGGTTCAGTAGTTTCTTTGCCGTTATCCTCCTTGTCTATGATCTACTTCTTGAACATGCCGGTGCACATGATGAATTCTAGGATATACTGGTCATCTTGGAAGACATGAAAGTTAGTAACATTATCTGGAATGGCCAGGGCTGTGACAAGTTCAACCAAGAATTTATTTAGTTTCAAATTCTCCATTGGATGAAATGAGCTGGCCAAAATAGCCAACGTGCCAGCAATAATGTTCTTTCTTCTTGGGATGGTTTTGATGTTGAAAGCGTCAAAGTCGTTGATTAAGTCCCATGCCCTATTTCGGTAGGCCGAGAGCCTCTCATCATTGCAAGTGTACTAATTACAGATCTGCTTGACAACCAATTGCAATTCCCCTTCCACCGTCGAGATCTTGATTCCTTTCTCGTGAGCTAGGAGGAGTCTGTGAACCAGTGCTTCATATTTTGCAACATTATTAGTACAAAGGAACTGTAATCTATAAGCAGCATAAAAGGACTTACCCCTTGGGTTTATCAATTTGATCCTAGCACCCGCTCCTTTCTTACATTTGGAACCATCAAAGCGTAGTTTCCATATCTAAGGTGGTTTAGTAGGGCTGGTTCTAGTTGAGCTTTTCTTACAAGAATCCTTGGTACTTGGTTTTTGGCTCCTCTCTCCCTCGTTGCTGGAAGAAGTTGATTCTCCTATATTTTGAGTATGCCCAGGTTTGAGGAGTTCATTGTCTTTATCTTCCAGTATTCCCTTGTGAGGGGGACATGCTCCATCATCCAAGGTACTCCAATCACTGAGAATGTTCAAGGCAAGGCTTCTATCTTCCAAATCTGACCCACTATCTTGATCTTGAGGTGGACTATGTGTAGGGACTAGGTTGTCCATACCTAGTGCAATGTTGTTTCCATCTTCTATCCCTAGTACATCTCCCTTTATCATCTGTGCTTTTGGTGGCTCATTTGGTCGGGCAATTTGAGCCAACACTTGTGACAGTGCCTCTTGAGCACTGGGGCATGTAAACTCAGAATGACTAGCCTGATGTAATCGACAATATCTAGGTAGCAATAAGATGTTGGGATTTGCATCTTGACCTAGGTGTCACAGGCTAGCCATTGTGCTATTGACAAAACTCAGGAAGATGTCATCACCAATCTTCAAGTCTAGGAGACCTTCGATGGGACTATGGTCTAACTCTTCGCCTTCTCAGATTTGAAACACAAAAATGTCATCCAATCAATAAGTGCCCAAATTGGTTTGAGTGAACAAGACTTCATTCGGGGCATTGTATTCAGTGATCATACTTTCCAGCTTTGGTTTTTCATCTATCTTGATCTGGTTGCTCAAACCTCTCCAAGGTAGCCAAAGTTGGGTGAAGTCTCTAGAGAGCCATCCTCTTAAGCATCTAGTCCATTCTCGGCTTAGTAACATCCCATAAGCTCCAGGGATGTCCACTATTTTTATATCAATGTGTTCTTGTATCTAGGGATCTACGACTAGTTGAATGTGTACGTCCTTGAGCACACCAATTATTTTGACCTTAGTTTTTTCCAATTGTATGACCACCTAGTTTATTACTTGGGGCACCTTCTCCAACTTTTGGCAAATTGACAGGGGCATAATGTTGCATGAAGCTCCTGAATTTATTAGGCAGTTATGTAGGTTCTTCCTGAACATTCACAAGATGAATAAGACTGGCAGGACCTCCACCCTATCCATGAATACTGCTGGGAATGCCTCAAATGTGTTGACATTAGACGTGGGTTCCCTAGTGCTATTGGTCGACGGGCTAGGTCTTGAATGATCCACGGATCTTAAAAGGGCTTCCTTTTGATATGGGCAACCGTGTAATAATTCAAACATAGAGATGTTCACCTTAGTTTTCTTGAGTTCATCTACTGCACTGTACTTGTCATTTGACCAGGTAATTCCTCGGTAGCCAGCATATATACCTGTCATAGGAGGTATGGCATTCAGGCCCTTTGGAGGTATGGGATTGTTACTATCCTGAGGATCTGGTGGATTCGGTTGCTTTCCTAGAGGTATGCCATTAGTGAGGGGTTCCTTTCTACTCCGAAGGTTATGTGGGTTTCGCTGATCATTTTGGAAGGCATGAACCTCAGAATATTCAGGTTCATTTTCTCTCTAGAAAGGGAACATGAATTCATCTTCTCCCGTGCAAACTTCTGAGCTTCCCTCCTTTCCTGACTCATAAGAGTTGAACACCATAGCATTGAATTGTGTCGGGGGCCCCTCCTGATTCTGGGTGTAGTGGTCTTGGGAGTTGTTAACATATCCATTATTGTTCTGATGCCTACTTGGAGCCCTAACAAAATTGGCCTCTAAAGTCTCATAAGTATTGGCATTATCTACTGGGATGCTTCCATTATTTGTTCTAGTGTTCCATGGCCGATTTGGCCTTTGCTGCCCAAATGGTTTCTCCTACGCATTGTTGTTGCTATATGCATTGAAACCCCTGTTTGGATTCTGAGGGTATGTATTTGGACCAGCAGGCGCTCGTTGGTACCCACCTTGATTTTGGGGTGGGTTTAGCTTCATTATGGTAACCTCTCTAGTGAGCTGTGATAAAGTCTTCTTCACGATGCCCAACTCAAAAGCCATGAGAGCATCAGGCTTGTTGTGGGGTACAACCCTTTGCTCCATGAATGCCATTTTATGAGCTTCGTAGGTTGGATAGGTAATGGATGGAGGCACATTTGTACATGGTTGTGCCGATATGGGTAAGTGGTTTTCCAAGGCTTGATTGTTTGCTACAAATGGGTGTGGGATAGCAAGATTACTTGGGATGGGCACAGCCACATAGCTTCCTTCTTGTGGGTCCATTTGCTGAGTAAAAGTGATGGCTTCATTATACACCTTTTCAATTGCATCTCTATCTGTCGGGGGAAGCCTTTTTAGAAAGATTGAGGTGAATGGGTCTAGAGCCTTTAGGTAAAATTGTATGAAATCCTCATCTGGTATGGTGTAAGGAGCTTCTAGCTTTTGATGCATTTTGTGAAAGTGATGATTAAACATAGCAATGGGCTCCTTAGGATCCTTCCTTGTGGTTATGAACTGGTGATGTGTCACTGCAGGATCGACATACAATTTGAACTGATTAAGGAATTTGGTTTCAAAGTCATTCCATACTGAGATAGACCCTCATGGTAAATTAAGGTACCAGTTGTATGCAAATTCTCCCAAGGTATATGGGAAGAAATGATAGACAATGTCTTGGTGGGAAATCTCTTTATGGTTGCGAATTTCCTTGAAGGCACAGATATGTTCTTCCGCTGTCCTAGATTCGCCATATATGAATCATGTACAAAACTTCTCTAGATTTTTAGGTAACTCATGGAGCTACCCAACAAAGTTCAAAGGTGAGCTTGTTGCATTAGCAAAAAAGGCCATCGGATGAGGTTGCTGCAAATGTTGATTTGGCAAGTTCAGATTTTGACTGATGGCTGTAGCAATGATTGGGGCAGCGATGTGTAATTTTTGTCCAAGAGGATTCTGAGGTGCAGCAAGGTGATGAGAAGATTCACCTCTTGCTTTTCCCTTGTCGCTACAAGCCCTTCGGTGGTGAGCAAGTTTGAGGAACTCACCTCTTTTCGGAGATGATCTAAGCACATGCTCAAACATCTTTGGGGAGAAAGATCCAATATAATCCAGCTCTTGAGTCTTGGGCCCTCCTTCTAGTGCCACTTCTGTTGAGCATTGTTTTAACACAAGCCAACTTGCTAGGATCTCGAGATTCAATTTCCTCTCTTGAAAGAATAACCAAGTTATTCCCAAGGTTCTTTGGGGTCGGGTCACAACCTGCTTGGTTACTCAGTTGAAGATAAATGTGATTGTTCACGAGGAGGCCTTTGCTAGTACGTTCAAGATGGAAAAATACAAAATATTGTTAGTTCTCCTTTTATATTTTCTATTTTATATTTTTAACAAGTGTGGGTGTTGTAAATAAAATGCAATTTTGTATTTTCAAGGTGGTAATTTTTAGAATTAATGACAGCATTTTTTTAAAGAGGGAAGGGTAACTAGAAATAAAGCAAATTGCAAGGAAAGTGAAATCCTAAGCACATAAACCACTGTAAACCCTTCCTTATGAATTAAATGCTAGAGAGATTTGGAACAACCCACAGAGCATAAATCAGACCAAGTCACAATTCACTACTCCACGGATTTAAGTGTTTAGAGAGAAGACGTATTCACTTGTGCAAGATATTCAAAATCTATCAAATCGCAAAGCCACCAAGATGTGTGCACCCATGAGATGGATTTATCATTAAGCCCAAAGATGATCTCCTCCACACATTCATCACAGCAAGGTAGATACACAACAACAAACTCCAACTAAAAGTAGCACAAATTCGAAACACAATAACACAAAGGGCTCTCTAAAAATAAATAATAATGCAAGCATACATTCAATAAATTCACATAGATAGAAGTAATTCACACACCATGAATGAAGCACCCAATGTATATCTTTATTGTCTTAAAAAGTTGTCCTTTTCCATTGTTTTTTTATTACAATATATAGAGTTTTGATCCACAACTCTGATTTTTAGAGTTAGGGCATCAGAGAGTCTAAACTAGAGAAATAGAACTAAAACTAGAACTTTGCTAAAGTTAAACTACTGCTAAATGACACTATGTAACTTGCATGGATTCTAAAACCCATTTACAATCCATTTTCTCATGCAAAGAGGGAAAAATCTGCCAGAGAAGAGAGAGAGAAATGAGGAGAATTCCTTCTGTGAACTGGGAGTCTTCTTCTTGATCTTGGTGGATGCTTCTTGGATTCTTCACCTGGGTTGTTTATGATGGTGGGAACTGATAGGAGACCCTTATTTCCTCTAAAACAAACTCAAGTTGTCCATTGATTTGATCTAGAGTCAAACTGGTGTTGAGAAAAGTGACCTCGCTAAAAACACCCAATTTTTTCGGACCCCGACCTCTAGCCCGAAACTTTAATGTCTTCAAAATTTCTCAGGTGCTCTTTAAAATCTTCAAACTTGGAGGTCCAAAACTTCAGGCTTTTCATGGGCCGAAAGGCCAAAAAACTTTGAGGAGGCTGAAAGGCCGAAAGGCCAAAAAATATTCTTTGTTGTATGGGCCAAAAGGCCAAAAATTCAGAGGCTGAAAGGCCGAAAAATACTGCCTTAGTGAATTTTGACCAAGTGTAAAAAATATTTCCTGGTCCATCTGGTATTTGAACCCTAGAGTTTTATCCAGCTAAGACTTCTGGGTGAGCTTCCCAGAGCCTCTACACTATGTCCTGGACTTCCTCAAAATTGATCTCTTTTCTTTTTACTTTTGTGACCCTTTGTTCTTGCTTCTCTCTGAAGATAGTCAATTTAGAAGTGAAGAATGTGATCTCTTCTTCATACTGTGACATCCTGTGTATTTTTTCCTTCATGTAGAATAGTTGTTGCAAGGCCTCCTTGGTATTGGCTACAGCCAGGACATCTCTAAACTGTTGGACCACTTCCTTGGAGGGACATAGAGCCTGTTGGATTTTGTCTCGGTAAACACTGAGGCCAACCCCTGTGAAGAAGGTATCTATATCTGTGACCCATTTTATTACCTCTTCCCGCTTTTCATCTACAAGGGCCTGATGTTTCTTGTAGACCTTAATTATTTTGGTCATCTATTTGATCCAAGTGTTAAATTTGTCCAATTATTCACCCTCATAGATTTTCACCAAAATTTGGAAGCATTGCTTTTTAATTACCTCCAAATACTGGAGGGTTGCCTGCCACTTAGCTACCTCGGCATCCATACCACCGTCATCTTCCACCAGGTTGATGAGGGAATTAACCTCAAACAAAATGGTCCTATATGGCCTGAATATTGATGGGATTACCTTCTCTCCAAATTGTTTGAATTCATTTATCCAATCGGCGCTCTCCTAGATGAAAGAGGGGGTTAATCCTGCCGGCAAATCTGGTGTAGCCCTTTTATCAAGCATGGCTTGTAATGAAGCCTCTAAACAATTTGGGTCAATGGGACCCACCATCTTTTGGATGAACCCTTTCAATGCTCCATTCTAGTCTATTAAATCCTTGATAGTTTCTTCATCTTTATTCATGAACCCCAGAGCATGCTTGAGTCCCAAAGCTTCCAAACTCTTTCTCCATTCTCTGGTTGGTTCTCCCAAGTCTACCTCCTTGAATGTATAGTCTCCTAGTGAACCCTTGGTTTGAGAGGTGCTCAGGGGTGGGATAGCTATTTGTGTGGTCCATTGACCCTTAGGGTCTTGGGTCACATATGACATGGATTTAGCAAGCACACTCATGTTTGCATGGTGGAAAGCTTGCTTCACAGTGGTTATACTTGTATCTTCTCTATCCAGTTCACTTGTATAGGTTCTTTTCCAAGGTTTTATCTTGTTGGTAAACTAGGTAGGGTTACCGGAGGTAGTTACTAGCTCATATGGTGCCATATGGAGAATTGAGGTCAAGCCTTGTTGCCCTAGAGCTATTCCCTATTCTGATTCCTTCTCTGCCCCTTTTCCCTGTCCATCTTCTCCTTCTTCCATTCTATCCCCTTCCGTATCCCTTTGTATCTCCTCTTCTTCCTTATCTTGCTCACTAACCTCCTTTTCCCTTTCCTTCTCCAGGCCTTTGTCAGCTGATGAATTAATTACCACTTCTGGCCTGAGACTGGTCATGGCCTCTAGTGAGCTCCAAAAAGGTGATGTATCTTTTGTGCCTACTGCTCCTTCAGTTGCCTGAGTGGCACATGTTGACAGGATTGAGGTTACGGGAATAAGTGTTGGCATGATTGGAGTGGGACATGAGGAGATGGTGGTAGTAGATGGGGGCGAAGTTGGTGCAAGAGTAGGTGTTGGAGTTGGTAGGGAAACTAGTGGGGTAAGTATGTGAGGTGGTGGGGTGAAAACATAGCTCCCTCCAGCTACACTATCTATTGCCAAACTCTGAGTTACCCCACTGTCTTGGTTTTTAAGCCCTGGAGTAGAGTTGGAGCTTACTAGTGGAGTAGGAACATTCACCAGAGGATTGGTGAACTGGACTAGTGGAGGAGTAAGGGCTACCTAAGGTTGTATGAGTGGTGGCCCCCCATTGTGTGTATCTTGGCCCTGATCTGAAAAGCCTTCAATTCCTTCAAAATCAGAGATCATAATTTCATTCGGTCCTAATGGATCTATGGGATAATCTTTTTCTTTGGGATCCTCTTTATGTTTCTTAGTAGTTTCCTTTTCTCTCCTCTTCTGTAACCTGGTCCTTTAGACTAGGGGCTCACACATGTCCTCTTCCTCAGGTTCTTCTTGTACATTTTCTAACTATGGAGATTCGAAACTCTTCTTCCTCTTATAAGTTTTCTTCTCAGTGGTGGGGGAAGATTGGCTAGAGGTGAATGGGCCTTCTCCTGATTGGGGTTGTGACAATCTTGCTGGTGGGTCAATCTGGCCCATCATTCTAGATTTCTTAGGCCTAGGATTGGAGCCATATTCAACTGGTCATTCATGACCATACACTGTTCTTGGCTTCTGAGGGGGAGCCTTCTTATATTTAGGAGTTGTTGACTTCTCTCCTCGTTGTTTCTCTACTTTCTTAGAGGGCTCCATAAATGTGTTTACAGGGATTGGACTCATCTGATGTGGCTTCTTGATCCAAGATATAGTGGTTTTTATCACGTGCCTTGCCCTGAAGTCTATGTCATCATTTTCATCTTTGTCTACCTCGGCGTTCATGATTGGCCAGTCATACACCTTATCTTGTGTGTAAATGTCTTCTAAGACATCCTCTAAATCACATTCCCATATCTTCGAGGAAATAGGAACCTTCAGCACCTCTTTTGCAAGAGATAGGTTCATTTTACATTAATCTCAGATTCTGAGCTCATGGTCATCTATATAGTTTATCCAATGGTCCTCCAGATGTGGCTCATATATGTAAAATCTGCCGATGATATGGCTATAAGTACCTATAGGATCAAAGTGGGCTCGTACTATCTTGTAAGGTGTTAAGGGACAGTCATCCCATTGAAAAGTAAGGGATTTGTAAACCTTCATGTCCTGCAGTGTATAGGGTCTAAAAGAGATGGGAAAGTCCCAACAGTGCTTCTTTTTATGCTTGATGTGCTCGTATGCATCCGCAAGCTGCCTGGCCATCTGTAGTATGATTATCCAGTCAGATGGATACCTGGGTAGCTTCTTTGGTTGTATGGTGGACCCAGCTATCTGAATGTATGTGAATGCCCTAAACTGGATGAAATAGGGCCCAATGGCCCTTACCTTAGTAGCAGCTTCTTCTGTCATTCTTTTAGTAAAGTCACCTTCAATAGATCGGATGACTACAAATATGAAGGCGTTGTTGACCATTCTGTAATCAAGAGAATCCTCTGACATCTTTGCCCCTTTTACCAACTATGAGTACACAGGATGGGGCCATGCATTTGTATCATTCAGACTTCCCCTCTTGGTGAGGTCGGGATAATCTGCCCGTGCAGCTAGTAGGTACATTATGTAAGTGCTCATGTAGAACTTTGGATTATGTTTCACTACTGTCAACTGCTCATGGAGGTTGTCACTAATAATAGTGCCCCAGTCAAATCTTGCCTTCCATTCCCTGATCCTCTCTATCAGCAGGATCATCTAGTGCTCAAGTTGGGTGGACTGTGGTAACCCATACATCCTACTTATCATTGTTATAGCTGCCTTGATATCATCCCTCATATAACCTCTCCATAGGTCTATCTTGTGTAGTTTGTTCTTGAGAAGTGGTTGCTTCAATTATTCCCTATTCATCATCTCATTTACTGTTTGCTCCCTGTTACCAAACCATTTGTTTCCCTTTTCAATATAAAGTCATAGAATTTGTCTATGCCTTTGTGAAGGTGAAAGACATCCTTGATGACATCTGGCCTAATGTCCAGTACTACTTGATCTTCAGAGTTTATTACCACCCTCTTGTCTGAATCATAGTGATGAGATAGGGTCATGATCAGTTTTGAAGATGAAACAGCCGCTGGGTGTGCAGCTACATTCACGAGCCTGGATAGGACTAATGAAGTGCAGTCCTCACATCTGTTTTCTGGTTGGGAGCACTGAGTTAGGAATTCATTCCAATCCACATTCCCAATATTGGTATCAGTTATCTTGCTGTGTTTGTTCCCCACCTTTGAGCTAGGGGAATTCCCTTTTTATTGAAACTTAAACTATGAAAGCAATCAAAGAGAGCTGAAAAATAGCTAGAGTGAAATTTTTTGCACTTTCGGACCTTTCAGGGTTTTGGATACAAAAAACTAGTTCGGAGACTGAAAAGTCTGAAAGTGCGAACAGGTGAAAAGGTGAGGCTAAGTCTGTCAGGGTTTCAGTGTTTCAGACACCAAATTGGGAGGGGTTTGCTGAAGAACACTGAATCATCTGGACATGGTGAGGAGGTCAGATGGTTTGATTGGAGGTTTCACTTGTTTGGCTTTTCAAAATTTTAGACCTTTCAGATGTCCGAAAGGCTGAAACATCCAAAACGGCACTTGGCAAGGATGAAGATCTAGCTTTTGACCTTTCAGAGGCTGAAAACCTACGGTGGGTGCCGCAACTGACAGAAAAGTGAAAACCCTAAACCTAGACTTGAAGACACCAGAAAACCCTAGGGTCAATAGGGAGGGATGTCCCTTTCGACACAAGAAGACACAAAAGCCTGAGAGGGTGATGAAATGAAATGCCCTATGCTGGACAAGCACTAGGCGCACCGAAAAGACAAACAAAAACTAGACCTAGACAAAAAAAAGAAGCGAAAAGAGAGTGAGGAGGACTTACCTTGGATGAGAAAGAAGGGGAGGGAAACCAAGTGGCTCAGAGGTGGAAATGGTTGGCGAGGAGAAACAAGCGGAGTCGCAAGTGAGAGCACAAATAGAAAAAACACAGAGTGAAATGAAAAAAAAGGAAGTCACCCCTTTTATGACCCATGGGCTGATGTCAGTGGTTTCAAGGCTTCAGACCCTGGAAGGCTGAAAAGACTAGATAGGGAACCAAGCCTTCATCCTTTCGGTGTTTTCAGAGTCCAAAAACACTGAAAGTTTAGGTCTTCAGCCTTTCAGCCATTTCAGCATTTTGGAGGATCTAAGTCCTCCAAAAGTCTAAAAGAGCCAAAAGTTTGGGTCTTTAGCCTTTCGTCCATTTCAAAATTTTGGAGGACCTAAGTCCTCCAAAAGGCCGAAAGGGCCGAAAGGCCAAAAAAGGGTTCTTCCTTTATCTGCTTTGGTTTCAGTAATCTTTTCTAGTGGCTGACTAGATCTCTACAAGGGGTTGACACGACGAAAGGAAAAAAGACAAAAAGAAGGGGGGTCCCCATGGTCAAAGGACCTAAAATGGGGTGTGTGTTGTGGACCCACAACAGGTAGGATGTCTTCAATCTCTTTCTTGTAGATATCCAATGTCAAGTCTTGAATGGGTTCTTGAATTTGGAATAGGCTTGGAAGAAGGTGGATGGAGAGATCACCAAAAGGGTACTATGTAGCTTGAATCCTTCAATGGCCTCCAATGGATCTCCTTCATGAAAATGGATGCTCTAGAATGGATGAGTTCTTGCTTGAAATATTTCTCCTTAGCTTCTTGTATTTCTCTTGATGATATTTTGAGAATGCTTGATTAGAAGAATTCATTCGCTTGATGATGGTTATCCTTGTTAGAGAAAATGAGAGGAGAAGGTTCCCTTTTATATGAAATTAGGGCACAATATTCTAAGGAGGCTGACATAGGAGAATTAAATTTCCATTAAATCCTTTACCCCTAAGAGAGGACCTATATTAAATATAATTTAGGAATCGACGCTTTGAAACCCGAAACAGCCGACCCGGAAGAGGGAAACACTTTTTGCAAAGACCAACATCCAAGAACTGTGAGACCCCAAGATCTGAACCCTGGGTCAAGGTTGAGGTCAACCTTGACCTAGGTTAGGGTTGAGGTTGACCCTGACCTAGGTCATGGTCTAGGTTTACATAGACCTAAAAGGTTGACCCTGACCTTGAAGCCCAAAATCACCAGTCTGCAGTTCAGAATGCAGAAAATAGGAGTCGAGAGAGGGACAAAATAGGGGGAAAGCCATGTCAAGATCAGGAACCCATTCAAGGCACTTTTCATGACCCTAGACCACTTACTTGAAAGGCTAAACAAGTCTAAAATGGAAGTGCTTCCATTTTTCGACTATACATTTAGCCCCCACTTTAGCAAGAGTATGAGCTCAACACAAACTCTTGGTAAAGGAGAATATATAGAAAAGACAATCTTATTGGA
>MU223358.1:0-18794 GCA_018584345.1 Thuja plicata | reverse complement strand
GATCAACCCCAAGGAAGGGCTAATGCACAAATGAATCAACTATTTGGAAAGGAGAATAACAAGAAGGGAATCTTAAATTCTGTTAATTATATGTATAGAAATGATATATGACAATAATTGAAGAAATGGGAGAAATGCACTAACCTTGAAATGTTTCAGATCAAAGAATGTTGTTTTCTGAGGTCTATAGACTATTTGTAGAAAAACTGATAGTTGATCCTGAACTGGAACGCAGAGACGAACAAAACCCAGAAATCTTTTTTTGTTCTGATGTCATCTTATGAAAAAGGTTGACCTTGACCCACAAATGTCAACCCTGACCCAATAATGTTGACCCTAACCTGCACATATCCGATAGAGAATCTGTTCACGCCGTCCAAAAGAAAGCCAAAAAGGGTATCTAGATCTGGTCTTAAATCTACAATTTTGAACCTATACCTACAAGAAAAAGAGGATTTTTTGTTGTGGGGGAGGGGTTTGCCTTGGTCAAACCCTAGTTTTGTAATTAATCTCAAATATATGTAATTGAAAGTGCAGAAATAGACAAAGTAAATACATAAATTCACCTTGCTTGAAAAAGTCCTTGTGGCAAATTCGAGTCCTTGAATCCACAAGTATGCTTCAAAGTGTGGAATGTAGAAAGGTAGGATGCCTTCAATCTCTTTCTTGTAGATCTCCAACACCAAGTCTTGAATGGGTTCTTCAATTTGGAATAGGCTTGGAAGAAGGTGGATGGAGAGATCACCAAAAGGGCACTATGTAGCTTGAATCCTTCAATGGCCTCCAATGGATCTCCTTCATGAAAATGGATGCTTGAGAATGGATGAATTCTTGCTTGAAATCTTGCTCCTTAGCTTTCTTGTAATTTTCTTGATAATATTTTTAGAATGCTTGGTTAGAAGACTTCGTTCGCTTGATGATGGTTATCCTTGTTAGAGAAAATGAGAGGAGAAGATTCCCTTTTATATGAAATTAGGGCACAATCTTCTAAGGAGGCCGACATAGGAGAATTAAATTTCCATTAAATCTTTTACCCCTAGGAGAGGACCTATATTAAATATAATTTAGGAATCGATGCTTCAGAACCTGAAACAGCCGACCCGGAAGTGGGAAACACTTTTTGCAAAGACCGACATCCAAGAACTGTGAGACCCCAGGATCTGAACCCTGGGTCAAGTTTGAGGTCGACCTTGACCTAGGTCAGGGTTGAGGTCAACATAGACCTAAAAGGTCAACCCTGACCCTGAAGCCCAAAATCACCAGTCTGTAGTTCAGAATGCAGAAATTAGGCTAAACAGGAGTGGAAAGAGGGAAAGAATAGGGGGAAGCCATGTCAAGATCAGGAACCCATTCAAGGCACTTTTCATGACCCCAAACCACTTTCTCAAAAGGCTAAACAATTCTAAAATGGAAGTGCTTCCATTTTCTGACTATACAAGTCCTTGGCTAGAGCATGAATCAGATTATCATGTAGTTGACACTGTTTACAAGACTTAGCAAACTGTGTAGCTTCTTTTTCCATATCTGGCCAATAGTAACTAGCTCTAATAAGTTTACAGGCCAGTGTTAGACCATTAGAGTGAGACCCATAGATTCCTTCATGCACCTCTACTAACACACATTTGGACTCATCAGGTTCTAAACACCTGAGGGTACCATCTAGACTGTGCCTATACAAGTCATTAGCAATGATGACAAACCGTGAAGCATTGTGGATTAAGTGTCGTTTCTCATTCTGGTTGTAAGTGTCTGAAAAAATATAGTCACAAAGGTAGGACTAAATATGATGGTATCAAGATGAGTCATGTCCAATGACAGAATAGATCATCTTCCAATCAAGGGAATCATAGACTGGGTAGCATAACATCTCCACTAGGAATTCATGTTGGAAATCATTTTATGGCATCTGCAACATGGAAGCAAGAGTAGCCATGGCATCCACCACTTTATTATCTACCCTTGGAACTTGTTGAAATTTGATGTGAAAAAAATACTTTCTAAGGTCATCAACCAACCATTTATAAGGCACCAGCTTGTCATCTTTTATCTGATAGATATCATTTACTTAATTGATGACTAACTATGAATCTCCAAGGGCATTGAGCTTGTCCACTTGCCACTCAAGGGTGATATTCATACCACTGATTAAGGCTTCATACTCAGCGATGTTGTTTGTACAAGGAAACAACATCTTGTATTCTTTTGGTAAAGAGTACCTTTGAGGTGTAATGAATAGTATCCCAGCACCTAACCCCTGTTGGGTAAATGAACCATCAAAGAACATAGTCCAAGATCGATGTGTGAGAAGTAATATGGACTCATCTGGAAATTCAATGTTCAATGGTTGATGATCTACTAGATGTTCTTCCACCAACTGATCTGTAATCGCTTGCCCCTTGATGACTTTTCTCTCCACATACTCAATATCAAATTCACTGAGAAAAATGACCAATTTAGCTAGTCTACCTGTGAGGATAGCTTTACTGAGAAAATATTTTAGAGGATCAATTTTAGCAATAAGGCGTGTAGTATGAGCCAACATGTAGTGTCACAGTTTTTGTGAAGAAAATACCACTGCGAGGCAAGCCTTCTCTATAATAGAATATTTTGTTTCATATGAGACCAGAGTTCTACTAATGTAGTAGATAGACCTTTCTTTGTTGTTCTGATCTTCTTGAGCCAAAAGGATACCCAATGATGTATCTATAGTAGAGATGTAAAGTATAAGCGGCTTTCCATGAATAGGAGGCATCAATATTGGCAGGTTCACAAGATACAATTTGATTTGTGTGAACCCTTCATCACATTCCTTATTCCATTGGTAGGTCACACCTTTATGTAAGGTCTTGGTGAATGGTTGTGACTTGTCTACTAGTTTTGAGATGAAGTGCCAGATAGATTGTAACCGACCTTGAAGTCCTCTCATTTGTCTGATATTCTTCGGTGGTGGCATTTCCATGATAGCTTGAAATTTCACAGGATCCACCTCGATGCCTTTTGCAGAGATAATATAACAAAGCAGTTTTCTAGATGTTATGCCAAATGCACATTTCTTAGGGTTGAGCATCAAACTAAACTTTTCCATGTGATCTAGTATAGGACCTAGATCCGCAAGATGTTTCTCTCATTGCATGCTCTTAGCTAGAGTGTCATCAACATAATCCTCCATTTTTTTGTGCATCATTTCATGAAATATGGTGGTGATAGCTCTCTAATATGTAGCACCGACATTTTTGAGGCCCACGGACATGACATTCCAGCAAAAAGTGCCCCATGCACATGTGAAAGAAGTTTTCTCTTGGTCCTCTGGCGTGATCTTTATCTGGTTGTAGCCAGAGAAACCATCCATTAGTGAGTATATTTCATATCCTATTGTCACATCTATAATCATATCAATATTGGGCAATGGGAAGTCATCCTTAGGACATGCCTTATTCAAGTATCTGAAGTCTGTGCATACTCAAATAGATTTATCATGTTTTGATACTGGAATAATGTTAGAGATCCATTCTGCATAGTCAATTGCTCTAGTGAATACTGCCTTTAGAAGTTTCTCCAACTCAGCTTTGACAAGTAGAGCCACATGTGGATGTATTTTCCAAAGCTTTTTCTTAATAGGCTTGATGCCTGGTGCAATGGAAAAATGATTCATGATTAGATTGGGGTCTAATCCTGGCATGTCTGAATATTTCCATGCAAAGTTTATCTTTTTGCTCTGAAAGAATGCAATGAATTCCTCTCTTTCTGCCTCAGATAATGATTGTACCAAATGAATGATCTGAGGATCAACTTCTGTATCCAATTTGATTGGTTGAGTTGGTTCAATTAGCATAGATGATCATTCCTGGACTTAACTTTGAAATGTATCAAGTATCTCATCCTCAGGTGCCTCAAAGAGGTTTTCACCCTTGGATACGTCCTTTATTTTGACTTTTTAGGCTCTGACACTGCCACAATGTGATTTTCACCATCAGAGTACCTATTTTTTCTTGTTTTGATTTTTTGACTAAGATACTTGATATCATCCTCAGTCATGTTGACACTATATTCACTAGTGGAGGACATTATAGGTTTGACAGCATGGAGGTAACAGACAAGAGCGTAATCATTTTGGAATGTAAGGACTTCACTAGATGGGGAGGGAGAGTTCCAGTCTATAAGCTCAGGATGGTAGAGTAAAAGAGAAGTGATGGGTTCAAGTGCGTTCATAGTATAATCATCGAAAGCATGGATGAGCAAGTCAAGACCTAGAGCGATCTCATCCAAAGGTGTAGTCGAATTCCTGTGATTCCTAGCGACTGTAGTAGATGAAACATTAACATCTATGGAGTCAGACTCGTTTAAACTTACACTAGACCCTTCACCTATGTTGAGAAGGTTTTCATGCATGCAAATTGTATCTATATCTCTATCAGAGGTGGCATATGACAAGCTATCAAACTCATAATCATGGGAGTTTGTTTCATCATAAGGCATCATATCAAGAACATGAGCAAAATCAACCCTCTGTCCCCAGTTTGGGTGAGTTCTACCTAAAAATTCTGCTATGGTGAGATAAGAAACTTGTGACATAAGTTCTTCATCAATGCTTGCAGCATCCTCTGCTTCTTGTTTAGTGAGGACTGGCTAGGATTCCTGTTCAAACTACTCTTGGAAGTGTGGTGGTATGTACAAATCACCCTGATGACCTGAATTGATAGTGTGCATTTATTTCCACTGCTCGTAGTTTAATGGAGAAAGTGGAGTAGTTTTATCAGAATCACTGTTAGTCATGACTGTACTAACATGCAGTATAATATCATCTGGCTCAATAAATAATGCTGCTAGATCTAGAGGAATGGGACAAGGAAAGTAGTCTTCCTTTGAGCTGTCGTCAAACTCTTCAATTTTAGATGTCTCTTCAGGTGTTGGTTATTGATCTATGTGAGGTACAAATTGGTTTATTCCTAGTTTAAATGTGATCTTCTTGAATCCTATACCTATAGAGTCACGTGTTCGGTGAGAAATAGCTTCAAGTGGTGCAATCAATCCTTTATGATTCGTACCTATAGGGCCATTTCCTTTGTACCCAAAGCATTGCATAATAGTTAGACCTTTGCCATACTGTTCGGGATTTATGTCATAAGGTGGAGTGGTTTGTTCAGAAGTGTCCTCTCCTTTATAGATCCAAGCTTTGATAGCCATGTTTTTAGCTTCTTCTTCTAATGGTAATGTGGCTTGTACAAAGGTACCACCATATTTTGTTTGAGGAGGAACTGTAGAAGGTTTAGTGCTTTCAGAAGGTCTCCCAAAAGAATGTGGAGACAAAGGCAGAGATGTAACAGATAGCATGGGTTCAATCTGATATCCTCCCATGTCATTTTCCTTGAGTGTCAGACCCTTTTCCATTTCTTTTAGTTTAGTCTCAAAGAGCTCAATAGACTCTCTATTGGTGGGCTCAAAGATGTCAGCAGATTTTGTGAGTGTGTTGCAATCATAGCATGTATTAGCAAGTATAGTCACTTTAGATCATTGGAATGGGAATTTAATGTACTAATGGTATGTTGAAGGGACAACCTAAATTTCATGGATCCATATCCTTCCCAACAGAATATTGTACGCTAAAGGAATGTCAAGCACTTGACAGATAACATCTCTTTCAACAGGACCAACTCTGATTAGCAACACAACTAGTCCCTTAGATTTTTGTTCTTCTTCATCATATGCTTTAATAGTAATCTTTTCATGAGAATCTATGCAGTCTTTACCGTAGCCTAACTCAGTAAGGAAGCTAGAAAAGCAAATGTTGAGGCCAGCGCCATTGTCTATGAGAACACGGCGAACGCACTTTGGACCAATCATGACTTCAATTTGCAAGGGGTTATTATGTGGGTGACTCAAAGAATGGTCATCTTCCTTAGAGAAAGACAAGTAATGGGAGGAGGTCAAGTGACCTACCATGGATTGAAACCGCTTGAGATCAAGATCTTTTGGGACATTTTCCTTAGTGAGGGCTTTGTCAAGGATCTCCCTATGAGCAGGGGAGATTTTCAACAGCTTGAAGAAAGTGATCTGAGCATTAGTACCTTGTAATTGCTCTAGAATCTTGTAATTAGTAGCATTAGATGAGGAACCCAATTTTAGATTCTTATTGGCAGAGCCAATAGTATTTTTGTCTACAGGTTGTGTTAGCGTAGATGTAGAAGGCTCAGGGCCTTTGATGATGATCTTAGCATGAGAGCAAGTAACAACATTTGCACTAACTTGAGACTGTTCTCATTTGGAAGACTGAGGTGTAGACCCTCACAAAATGAAAGGATTTTTGGGCTTGGGAGTATCTTCCCTTCCCTTGAGAATGACAACATTATAGTATTCAGTATCAACAGGATCAACCATATTAATGACATTGTCGTTATTGGTATATGTATAGTTGACCTTGGCATTAGTATTTTTTCCTTTGGATGACTCACCTTTCCCATAAGGAGGAAATGGGTCTTTAAAAGCTTGGTGGTCTAAGTTCTTGTTGTGACCTCCCACAACAATAACCTCACTATCGATGAGATCCTAGATTTTATGCCGCAATTTAAGACAAGTAGTCATTTAATGACCATTGTTTTGGTGAAAATCACAAGTAGATTCATTCCACCAAGAGGGTCTTGGTTGCAAATCATAAGGTCGTGAATTATCCAGTGGAGTAAGTAAATGGTTTTCCAAGAGAGTCTTGTAAACCGCATCAAGAGGTTCTCCTAAAGGAGTGAATTCACGCTTGGGTCTAGGAGCCCAAGGTTTTGATACAGAAAATTGTGAGGTACTCATTTTGGATTCTGTCACATCCTGTTCAGTGGCTTTGGCAGCATGCATTATGGTGGTGAGATTAAAGGAAGCCTTTGAAGGCTTGGGAGTCACATTATCTACAACTCCATCATTCACGACATTCTAGTTCTTGTTGGGAAATTTGGGTTTATCTGTGCTTAAGGAGGAAGACCCTTGTTTATTTTCCTTGTGTAAGGTCAATTCTCCTTTCTTGATCATAAATGTCTCAATTCTCACAGCCTACTTAATCATGTCATCAAAGGTTAAAGGACCTTGAAGCTGTACTTGATACCCAAAGTTGGGAAGAAGATTGTCGAGAAAGATGTCCAACTTTTTGGATTTAGGTATTTTGCAAGAATATCATGTATAAAGTTGTCTCCATCTTTGGAGAAATGTCAAGAAGGATTCCCCATGATTCTGTTTCAAGTTGCAAAGATTTCAGATGTGAATCGGATGTTGGATGTTGTGAGAATAGTGTTGTAGAAGTAAATTGGCAATTTCGTCAAAAGTTTTGATGCCAGTTGGTAGTCTAGAGAACCACTCCATAGTCGACCCCCCCCAAAAAAAACTACATGGGAAGAGATGCATGAGGTAGGTTGTGTCATGTATAAACTCCATAGAGAGAGCAGAAAACTCTCTCAAATGATCCTGGGGATCAGATGTACCCAATTATTTATCATACTTGGGAAGTTCAACTCCTTTGGGAAAAGGAGGCATGCATAGACTCTTATCAAATGGGAATGGACAAATTCTTTCTAGTGTGAATTGATTGGTAGGTTTGTATTTTTCCTTCATGAGCTGAAGGAGTTTCTCTTGCATGTCTTGCATTTGCTTTTGCAAGTGGGAGTTTTTAGTTTCTTCCTCTTTCTCAACAAGTGTCTCTACCTTGTAATCGGAGGGGATTTTGGCTCATTGGTTGGCCAATTTGAGAAAGTATTTATCCTTCTCTTCTTTCATTAGGACCGCCATCATTATCATGAAATTTTTATTATTGCGAGCGTCTAAGATATCCCCTTGGGTTATTTCTCTCTCTTCATTAGGAGGAGGGTCTTGAAAAGAGAGTTTACCCCTGGTTTTAGAGAGATCATCTCTGCTATGTTCATTAGATTGGTCATGGTCTACCATCTTGCTAGAATGCAAGTGTTCAAAGTGTAAAGACTCAGTATGAGAAGGTTGAGTGTTTTTAGAATTTGGATCCTCTTCGAAAAAAGGGTTTCAAACCTGACTAAAATCCACTGGAAATGACCGTTTGAAGTAAGGTCGAAGTACCAGAGAGGGAGATCAAGATGATTCCTCACTAGATGTAGTCAACAATGGTGTGAAAAGAATAGATTTGTCTTGATTGATTAAAGGGAATGTTTATCCACTACAAGTTGTTACAGTCATAGACAAAGATTGTACAAGGGATGTGAACTAGGACCAAACTTGAAATTGTCTCAAAGTAAATGCACAAAAAGTGCCAAAAGGTGAAGTAACCTTGGTGTAAATCATTGGAAATGAGGCTAGAACAGCCAAGAGATGACTATTGCGACACAAGGCATGAAGGCATAGATGAAATAGACCAAAAGATATGAGATGAGACTAGTTTAAGCAAGAATCACATAATTCTCAACCCAAGAAACCAAGTTGCAGACTGTGTGAAGATAGAGGGTAGATAAATAGACCCAGATTAGAGACCAAATTTAGCAGAGGCACGCGGGATAGATAGGAAACTGCTCATTGTTTTTCCAAAATATATTAGACTCGTGTGAAGAAGTACATTCTCGCACAAAGATTAGCATAGACATGTGCGAAACTATGCGGTTCTGCGTGAAATATTGCAGAAAATGATGACAAACTGGTGAAATGAAAAGCAACAGTTTTGCACAATATCCCATGGAGATGTTCTGATACCTACCTGAAGATTTTTACAGAGTGATGTGAAGATGGATGAATATCACACAAGATTTAGCAGTGAAACAAGAAAAATTCTACAGAATTAGACTAGATTGCATTTTTTGAGATAGATTGTGATGTTTTCCAATGAAAGTTCAAGATGCAGATAGTTGTAGACAAGTTCAAGTTTGTATGATGTGTGATTTGACATTTGTTTTGATTGTTTAAATGATACACCCACGAAAAACACATTAAGAAAGATGTTTGTAGTACCAGAACAGACACATAACAATCCTAGGATAGCCATGGTAGTATCTATTGAATCCCCACTTGAACTGAAGTTCATCTATGCCTACTCTTAGCAGACAACTTAGAAGCTTGGAGGCACGGGCTCCTCCTTACATGTGCACTCACTTCTCAGGCACACCAAGCTTCAAACCCCAAAGTAATTTCTTCCCAAAGGGCTATTGTCTATACTAAGAGCCGTAAAAGTGTGAGGCATCTTAGTCGGTCTCTGACCTTCTACGCCAACAGATAGAGGGGTTTTTAGATACTATAACAAAATTTTGTAATAAGGACATTCATTCAGGTGGTTGTGATCAAGTCATTTTCCCAATTAACTTTCACCTTACCATTGTTGGGACTTTAATGCACCACTAGGGTACTGGAGGAGATTTTGGTTGCCACAACGAATTCACACCTGTCCATTATGAGATTAATCCCAATGGCATTTTTTATATACCGGTTCGGAAGGGCTTGGCTTTAGCCTCTTACCGGTTGGGCATCCACTCTCACTGGCTCTACTAAAGCTCTTGGGAGGTAACCACACTAGAAGAATCATATGAATTTCTCTTACACCCAAGATCCGTAAAGGTGAGGGGAGAGGATACGTTCATATAGTTCTTGGAATTACAATCTAGAAAACACTTCAATCATGCAAGACAATGATTCATTTTAAGCACCAACTGAAGTGTGTTCTAACTACTAAAAATAGACATGAGAGTCTTGTGAAAACACATATGTCTTCGACAAGCATCGTGTAGTAAATACGTCAGTAGTTTGTAATTTCATTCTTCATTTCAGCATCCTGCAAACCACTGTTAAGCTATTTCAGAGATAAAACTAGAAAAGCACAGTCAACAGCAAACAGAAACCATTAGTGGTCAAAAGTCAGCAAAAAATACAGATATCAAAAATTTAAATTTTAAGGCTCACTAGAATCAAATGTCGCGTGAAGAAGTATTATGATCCATGTGAAGAATCCCAGCGTATCACGCGAAGAAATGCATATACTTGCAAAACTTCGCACGGTTGTGTGAGAGATTTCACACAAACTTTCATTATAGAGCAGTACAGATGAAAACCAGAATTGATCAAAAAGTGTAAAAAATGAGGCCAAAAAGTAAAGTTTTGAGCCCCACGGTGGGTGCCAGAAATGTATTTGTTAAATTTGGCCTTGTTATTCAACCATACACTTCAACATAGTCCTTATTCATCAAACACATATAGAAGTGAATATGAGTTATTCATCCTACATGCCTATATGATTCGACCTGTTGCCTTCTATCTAGACGGGGTTTTGAATAGGTCTCAGAATGAGAGTCTCACAATCATAGACCAATCTAAGAATGAAGGATTTTTCTCCATAGATGTAATGCAAGATTAATCTAAGAATTGAAATATGCAAGATTAATCTAAGAATTGAAATGAGATTAAACTAAGACATGATTGCAATGCAATTAATCTAAGAAATTGACATTATTCCATTACAAATGAAAGCTTTTAACTAGAAATGAGATGATAAAATGTAGCAACAATTCAGTATTCTAACAATGCATATTTTCTCTAGGGGGTTTGAATGAGAGATGGGAGTTCTTTTATAGACTCAGAGGTGATTAGAATAGAAATTTTCCTTCTTGAAATAAAACAGTTAGAAAAGCCAATTTAAAATAGAAAGCTTTCTTTAAAAGAAAACAATAAGTTGTTTTCCCTTTGTTTTAACTGTTTTCTTTTTTTAATTTTAACTGTATTATTTATGATTTAACTGTTTTCTTTCTCTTTAAAACACAGTCAATTCAAAACTTCTATTTCTGGACAGGAGAGAAGATTTTTGAGAGAATATTTAATTAATTAAATAAATATGACCTCATAAATGTGTTTTTCTCAATTATCTAAATAATTAAATTCAATTATTGAAATGTGGATATTTATTTAATAATTAAATATTATTTAATTCCTTTTTATGTATTTTAGCTAAAAGGGGTGAATTTAATTTAATTAAAGTGCTAGGACTTTATAATTAAATTAATTCAATCATAGGGTTTGTTTAGCCAATAGATATTTAGGAATTAAATATAATGTATGATTAATGCAAATTTAGGATTTTCTGCATTTGACACTCAGGTCAAGTATAGTCAGTCAAAACTCAAAATTTCCTAGTACAATAGGACTTTGATGATTCAGAAGAATAAAAAATGCAACAAAATTGGTTAGGGTTGCAAGATGCCAAATTTGGGGTGTTATACTACTCAGCAGAATGCATAACCATACATTATGGCTTGATGAGCCTAAACAAATAACAAAAGATGTTATTCATGTGGTTACTGGATATCCCAGAACCAACAAGCCAAAAGGTCACAAGCACCCATCCTTGAAGGAGGTAGAAAAGTTGACAGGTGCAAAATCAGACAAGAGAGGTCTCAAGGTTAACACCATCATCGACAAGGATCTTAAGTTTGGTGATTGTGTGATAGGATATAAGATCTTTCAGGCCAGTAGAATGAACAACATAGAAAGCACTGTTATGAGCACAGCCTACAAGATCATCAAATAAGGAAAGAAGATGGATCTTACAGAAATACTGTTAACTCAAATTGAGGAAAAAATGAACACCATAAGGTCTTCAAGGACAAACACTTGTAAGTTTGGTTCTCTAATTATGTGCATATTCTTTTACTTTGAAGAAAACTTTCCTTCCATAGGCAAAGTAGTATGGGACACAAGCAAACCAGCCACCATACAGATATGTGAGCACATAAAATCATTAAGTAAAGATTTTGATGACCTAATGAATGATTATTTCAAAGGATTTAAGGAAAAGATGCAAGCTAGAACTAGGATACCTGAGATTTTTATAGAGGAACACAAGGATGACATATGTTTTATGGTAGATATTGATTTTACCTATATCAAACTAGTAGTACCTAGAAAATCTTGGCTGCCACCATTAGATTATGAGATCAAAACACCACAAGCTACTAAGTGCATCCAGGCACTATTGAATGAACTAGTAGACAACAAGTAACCAAGATTTGGCACTTATGAAGAGTCCAAACCAAAAATCAAGTCAGATCTTGTTGTCAAGAAAATTTTAAACAAGAAGAACAAGATGGTAAAGGACTTAACCAAGAAATTTGCAGTTATAGAAGAAGGTGAAGAGGAAATAGAAGGAAAGGAGGAAGAAACTGAGGGCCATTCACCCATCGGTGGAGATATAGAAAAGAGTGATACAGAGGCTACATAGTTAGATTCACTGCCTCCTCCTCCACCCAAGAAATCAAGAACAACTGCTGCTTCAAGGAATAGAAGCAAAACTGCAAAGGAAGCAACTCCTTCACCGCTAAAGAAAGGAAAAGAGAGAACCTATAAGAGGAAACTAGTCTCACCAAAAGAAAAACAAACCAAAAGGAGGAAGTTGAACAGAACTAGAGAAGATCTAGAACTCAGCTATGGATGAAGCTGACATAGATGTGCAAAAAGGGAAAGAACCCTTGATTCCAAAAACAATTGATGAAATATGTAAGAACATCTCAGAATCACCATCCAATTCTGATCTTAACATTAGGAAATGGTTGAAATTTGATCTAGAGGATCAAAACAAAATTGAAGAAGCTACAATAGCTAAAATGTGCAAACACCATTATGTTCCACTATAATTCTCAGAATATGACGTTCCCGAAGAACTATCGGTGAGATTGTCTACAAGATGGACATTTGTACTTCGTACAAAAAAGGAGATAAGAGAAAAAGTACTTGTTACTCTTATGCCTTCTGATTCAAAGAAGGAAGAGATACATGAAATGTTGTATAAGTATGAAAAGGATTTCTTACCCAAAATGAGAGCATAAAAATTTGTCAAAGGGGAGCTAAATGAGCTGAATTAGGAAAGCACTATGAAGTGGTGCAAGATATGCAACAATCCCACTAAAGAAGCTAGCCCGGAGAGAGAACACATCATCATTAAAGATGTACAGGATGATTCATCAGTGGAATTAGACAAAGAAGAGAGTGAGATAGAAGGCCACAAACATACTGAAGTTGTAGATGAGGTATGGCCCGACACTACTCTTGAAAAAACTCAAAGTGAAGAAAGCCAAATTCCACCAAGTCCAACTCATATTGACTTGGATGATGCAACATAGGTTCTGATTAAGTAAAAATAGGTTTTACAAGGACCCAAAACATTTACAAAGAAAAAAATTTCAGTAGGTTTTACAAGGACCTGAAACCTAAAGAGTTAAAAACAAATTTTCAACAAAGAGAAAATATAGTTGTGCTCGAGAACCCAAAAAGGAAAGGAAATAGAAAAACAAGCAACTAAGCCAAAATAAGTCCCACAGATATAGTAGAAAATACAGGGACAACAAAAAACCCCAAAGGGACAGAAAACAAGATAGCTACATTCTATGCACAAGTTCCTCCACTTCGATGATCATAATCTGCATGTTGCTGACCAAACTCTTGAGCTCCACAGTGTCTTTGTCCTCCTTAGGACTGTTCTTCTTAGTGCTAGATTTGGTGCGTAATCCTGGGCCGATACCCTCTTTGATCTCTCTGCTTTCCTTCTCCTTACTATTCCTATCCATTTTGTCCGTCAAAATCTACACATGGCTATAGTAAGCTTTAAGACTAATAAGACATTGTTCCCCAATATTTTTAACTGTAGCCTCCAACCTCTCCACCTTAGTAATCAGATTCATGATCTGCTTAGCATTACTATCTTCCTCGGCCCTGTCTTGGATGTCTTTGATTTTTCTCTCCATTATCCCCACTTTATTAACAAATTTAGCCTGGGCTTTAGAATTCCCAACCACTTCTTTCATTTTAATCAGAAAAAAAACCACTAGTTTTTCCCGAATTCCCATACCATTAAGAATATTTATCTCGCCCTTAATAATATCAACTTGATTTTTCAGATTATTTTGATTATCAATTATATTGCTTACCAGACCAGTAAAACCCACAATGCAATCTTTGTTGTCCATAGAGAATCGATGCTCCCCTATGTCCACATTGTTGTGGAAATCACAATCCTTTTACCCAGAATCATCATTAGTTCTAGTATTCTTATCATCTTTCATTTTTCCTTCTTCCTATTTATTCTCTTTAGTATTCTCCCTGAGACTAGTTTCTTCAATGACCTCATCTTTTCTCTCCTCCCTGGTTTCCCATTTTCCTTATTCTCCCTATTTTCCTATGTATTATCCTTCAAATCTTCCTTGTTTGAGGTAACATTAATTCTCCTCTTGCTGGAGTGGCTACTCTTACGGGTAATTTTAATTTTTTTCTTACCCTCCCTGCGTTTCCTTTTTTTATCCTCCTTTTTCTCCTCCTCAATATCAGTCTCTGTTTTCAACTCCTCAATCTAAATCTTCTTCTTTGTTATCTTTTTACCCTTTTTCTTTCTACTTCCCTCCCCAATCTCCTCATCACTATCCTTCTCTATTTCTGACCCTTCAGAATAAGGTTTCTTCTAGTTTTTTAAGGCACCCTTTCTATTATATTTAGGGGTTTTAAACCCTTTGGATTCCTCTTCACTTTCTATTTCTTCCCCATACATACTATCATCCTCATCCCTATTAGTCTCTTCTTCCTTCTTTAAGATATTCTTACCCAAAGGCCTTTCTACTTTCTTAGATTTCAACACGTCATATATGAGAAGCATAAGCCCTTGGGGGGATGCATGATCCCCCTTCGGATATTTTTGTAAGCTAGAAATGGTAGCATCTAATGAACTAAGCAGATGGTAAGGTAAACTAACTTTAACCTTGTGCCTAAAATGGTTTAATAACATGAAATGGTTCCCATATGCCCTAGTAAACCTACCATCAAGAGTGACATAGCTTATGATCACATAAAAGACATACCTCCAAGGTCTAGAAATGCGTTTCGGATTATGGTAGGAAGTATCAATCTTGACCAGTCTGTTCTTTTCCTTCTCATTTTCTGGGAAAGTCTCCCAAGCTTTATCCAAGATCAGTCTATCTCTCTAAAACTTAATTCTGTCTATACCCATTCTTGTAGCTTCAGCAATGATCTCCTCCATTACCTCCATATACTGGTCACCAACCAAGATCTTGTCCTCTTTCCATGATTTCATGAAAATCCTAGTGATAGAAGGATTCCTGCCATGGAGCCATTCTAGAAACACAGCCAACCCACCCTCTTTCATGATGTTCCAAACTGTGTTCTTTTTCTTCCAGTTGTTGCAGTTAATAGGCTCAACCCTTTTCTTATTTTTGCCTATTTTCTCACTCTATTTGCAACAAATATTTCTGTAATGGCTCTTGATAATGCCAAAATGAATATTAAGCAAAGCCAAAAAGACCTAGAAAGCATGCCAAATCCATCTCGCAATCATGATAGGGTACTTACACCTTCGAAGGCAATAATGACACATCACCTCCATATTAATGATTTTAAAACAACTTACCATTTATAATAATTTTCTGACAGCTCCTCAATCGATCCATCTCAAGCAATAATTTCACTTGAATTGGCACATCATTTCCATCATTCCACTGTGCCACCTCATCACTCTTGCAAGAAATGTTTGCTGCCTAGTCAGCAACGTTGTTTGCCTCACAGTAATTACATGTAATAATACAATTTTCAAAAGAGCACATAATATCTTTGGCTTTTTAAATTATATTATAAATAGTCCATGAAGTGGGAGTGTCATTAT
Organism: Thuja plicata; assembly: GCA_018584345.1. NCBI lineage: Eukaryota > Viridiplantae > Streptophyta > Pinopsida > Cupressales > Cupressaceae > Thuja > Thuja plicata. Next base: position 3,163 of record MU223358.1, on the reverse strand, counting down.
TTAAACATTTGACTATGTTGAGAGAATTCCCTTCTAACCAAACTTTAGTGCTACCTTTTTCTTTAGCTAAAATAAGACCCTAAAGAGCCGCACAGGCTTCTGCAAGATGATTCATTTGATTACCAATGGGGATAGCTTTTATACCTGTATAGACACCATTTTCATCTGTGATGAAAATGCCACATCCTACCACCCCTGGGTTGCCCTTAGAGGCACCAAAAAAATTGATTTTCTGCCATCCCTTCGGAGGACAGTCCCATCTAGCACCCTCTCTTCTTTCTTTGTTATCCTTTTTTTTGGAGTTTCCATTGATTTTCCAATTTTTGAACAGGGCTATATCATTCTCCTGTATAGGTTCCAACACTTTATCCTGTAACATAAGATTCTCTTTTATGGCTCTCTTAATCTTAAAGAAAACCTCCTTGTCACTATTCATCTTATCTCTAAACACTCTATCATTTTTTTCTCTCCAGACCCCCCAGCATACAAGGGGGAGGACAAAATTTCAAGTCTTAACAACAATGTCATGCTTTGTAGGATAGATCCAAGATTTAAAAAGACTCTCTAGATTATCATGAAAAACCCACTCAATATTAAGGATCTAGAAAAAGGGATCCCAAATCTTTCTGAAAAAGGGGCATTGGATGAAGATATGTCCCGCACTTTCCTCCTCTTTCTTTCAAAGGTAGCACCTGTTAACAATAGTCATACCTCTTTTTTTGAGATTGTCAATAGTCAGAATTTTATTTTTCATCATTATCCAGAAAAAAAAATTAATTTTAGGAATGAGGTTTTTATCCCAGACTTTCACCCAAAAAGGCTTAATGAGGTCTTCAAACTCCAAATGGTACAAAGAAGAGACAGTTAAGTTACCATCATTACTATGTTTCCAAACAATCCTATCCTCTTCCTCAATCAGATTGATTGAGTTGAGAATTTTGTTAAGATGTCCCAATCTTATATCAATGATAGATAAATCTTCCCAGTGATCCCTTTCCCAATAATCTTCAACTTTCCTTCCAAAAATAATTTTACACTGATTCTCAAAGATACACCATTCAGGGCAATCCTTGAGGGGGCAATGAAGAAGCCACTCATCTTCCCATAAAAGAACCTTGCTACCATTCCCCACTTTCCACTTAATTTATTTTTTGATTCTGGATTTATTTTTCATAACATTTTTCCATATGAAGGATCCAACCCTCTCCCTATCCTCAATCAGAATGGTATCAAAATTAGGCCTTTCCTTATTATACTTGTTATCCCATATATAAGAGTCCATTCTCCTTTTGAGTTGTAATATCTCCATATTAATTTTTTAAGGAGATTCTCATTAAAGTTATTAATTCTTCTTAGCCCTAAGCCACCTTTCTTGATCAGATAGCAAACTTTGTCCCAAGCTATAAGCACTATCATTTTTTTTTTCCATCCCAGTCCACAGAAACTATTTTTAAATTTTTTCAATAGCTTCCCCAAACTTTATGGGGATTTTAAAAATGCTCAAAGTATAAAGAGGGAGACCTCAAATGGTAGCTCTGAGAATCTGGATTTTACTCGCTTGACTTAGCAGCATCCCTTTCCATCCCGCAAGTTTATTATGAAATTTGTCCACTAAGGAGCTCCAAAAAGTATCAGTAGCACTAGTACATTTGAGGTCAAATTCCAATGGCCATTTGTTGGATTTCCAATGCTCATTTGTCAGTATTTCAACACATGAGTCTGTCGCCATTTTTGCGTAGGAAATTGTGACAAAAGACACATCCATTAGTTTATCGACACCACATCACGTCAAAAAATTGCACATGACAACAGCTTTGTTATGGCATTTCCTGCAGTTCATCCATCAACATTCCAACACCACGACCTATCGAAAATATACAATCTCTGTCAGAAATAACTGTCTAAAACATATCCTTTTCAACATTATAAATGTTGGCATACTGACAATTTCCACCTAATTCTGACAGATATACCTATCGGATATATAGCATTACTGTCAAAGTTTCTGTCAAAAAATTTCTATTTGCGACACTTTAACTGTCAGAATAGTGACAGTCGTGCAACATTTCTTTGACAGGTTGCCCTGTCGAACGTATAGCACTACTGTCGGAAGAATTTTCATAAATTATGATTCTCCAACATTTTATCTGTTGAAGGTATAGCACTACTCTCAGAAATTAATTATGAAATGTCAAAAAACCAACGGATATGCACATTAAAAATAAAATAGCTCAAGAGACCATCATAGGTTCTCTCTTTCTTTGGTCTATATTATTGACATAATATTTTACCTTTCATTAGCTCATCGAATCCGGGGATTTGAAAGAATTTAATAGAATATTTTCATGAAAACGTATATTATTTAAGTTGACGTTGCATGAATTTATCTATTTTGTGCACTTGTAGACTATGAGGACGGCGATAAAGAAGCATGGCCATGGTAGGAGATGCTTCTTTATTGTTGTCTTCATAGTATAAAAGTGCGTGAAGTAGATAAATTCATGCAACATCAACTTAAATAATATACGTTGTCATGAAAATATTCTATTAAATTCTTTCAAATCCCCAGATTTGATGAGCTAATGCAATGTAAAACATTATGTCAATAATATAGAATGAAGAAAGAGACAACCTATGATGGTCTCTTGAGTTGTGTTATCTTTAGCCCTAGCTACTGTCCTAGTTACCTGTCGATCATTGAGAATAATCACCGCCTTGCATTTATGTACACTTCACAAATTGATCCCAATCTCGCAAAAACATTTTACACTTGTACATCTCATCAATACTAGAGGCCTAAAGTAATTTTATACGATCACTAGAACATTTCGTGCATGGATGAGAAATAGTATCCAAAGTTTCTAGATAACCATTTTTGAGAAGAGGGTTGAGTGCAGGCCAAAGAAGGGATAATTCCACAACAGAAAGGAAGACATCTTTTTAACCTGGGTCTGGATCCTTGTAATGCCCAAAATCTTACGCCCAAAAACGCAACAACTTTTTTTTTTGAAAGAGAAATTATATTTTAAATTTACCACAAGAGGGTCTAAGGGGAATCATGACTAGAGTCAACATCCCTTAACCCTAGACGCTTTAATTAATTAAAGGATCATGGTTCATAAGTTGAAGGTAATCTGTGTTAATATTACACCCTTTAGGTTAT
>MU223357.1:387645-407300 GCA_018584345.1 Thuja plicata | reverse complement strand
CATCCAATATTTTCCACAGTGTCTCTGTTACATTCTTTCCAATATGCATAGTATCAAACAAATGCACAATTTGTAGTTGTTCATAGTAGGGGAGCCTACTAAATTCTCTGGGATAACATTTTAGTCCCTTTGGAAGCTGGTAAGTGATGCCTTCACGACCTTCAAGATCATCAACTACATAATTAGCCAACAAAACACAATCAAAATATATAATTTTTAAACATCAACCATTAGGTGGAATGATATTACCTCTAATTCTATTATATTCCAACTACCATAGGTGAGGTGTAATTCTTCGGGGCTTTGATGTAGTCTCTTCTTTCCCATTGAAAAGATGTTTTTCCGCACTTTGATACTTATGATTTCTGGGGAGGAAGTGTCTATACTCATCAAACACCTGCTCTCTTAAAATTTTGGAATGACGAGATTTCATCTTTGGACACCACACATTGGACATGAAAATTTTCCCTTTGTTTGAAGACCTACAAGATAATGATACAATTGGATTAAATATGTTAATTTTTGGAATTAGAAATATTGTGTATAACTAGAATTCACCATAACATACCACAGAAATGTGTCAACCCTGGAGCATCATGAATTGTCCACACAAGCATTGCATGGAATTGAAATTGTCTTTGTCCAATTGGTTTAGAGATGTCATACATAGTGAAACCATTCCATAACACCAACAACTCGTCAATAAGAGGAGCAATATATACATTCATATCTCTTACTTGGTACTTACCTAGTTTAATTAACAACAAAATTAGATAATTATTTTGGCCATTTCACTCCAAGACTTATAATTACATATAGATAACTATAAATTAATAAAATACTTGGAACAATCATTTCCAACATAATGTGCTCTCCATACGGATTGACACCATCTACTGCCAAAGAAAGCCTGAGATTTCAAGGTTCTTATTTAAAGTGTGGCCACTTTTCCTCTATTTCCATAAATGATGAACCATCTGCAGGATTTTGAATAATGTCATCTTGACTCCTTCTGCATGCATGGTAATCCATAAATTGTGCCAAGCTATTACACCTGAATAATCATTTTAGACATGGAATAATGGGGATGTAACAAAGAACCTTGTGAGGCACCTTTTTTGTCATTTGATCATCTTGATATCTGCTCGTATGGCATTCAGGGCATTCTATTTTATTTTTGTGTTCTTTATGATAAATAATATGATCTTTGGGACAAACATCTATTCCTTGATACTCCATTCTAATATGTTTCATAATGGCACATAATTCTCAGTACGAGCGAGGGAGAACATTTGATGGTGGTAACAAAAACTCATCTATCAATCTATAGAAAAAAATATAAGTCATTACTATAAACAATCTTAATGGTACATGTTTCACCTTTTATAGACTATAATGACGTATATGACAAACCTTAGCATACGTGACATTTCTATGTGTGATAAACCATTCATAACCATCAAATTCACCAACAACAATAAAGCAAAGAGAAGAGTAGATTGGGAGCCTTCGTAAAGGGGCATGTTCACCTTCTCAAGTAGAGGTATATCATGGATGACGTCAATGTCATCCTCATCATAATAATAATCATCATCAGCAGCAGTACCAAATGTGTCAACGATCAATGCATTCATACCATCATCTTCTAATGTGTTTTCTGGCGCGTGATCATCATATTCCATGGGATCATGATGTTCAACTTCAATACTCACACCTCCATGTTCCTCTATATTCACACCCCCATGTTCCTCTAAGATGTGGTGGTCCATATCACATACTACACTGGGGAGATTGACCTATATAAAAAATGATGATAATCAAACCCCCCTTCAATGTGATAATCAAACCTCCTTCTATGGTTCATATGTATATTAATTGTGAAAACAATATAACAAACAACAATTACCAATGGATGATAATCAAACCCCCCTTCAATGTGACCATTATCCCTACAATGTCTCTTTTCTATTTTGATTTTGATTCTTCTTGTCTTTATGTCGTTACAACTCTTGCATGGACAATAACATTTGTCATCGCCTTCTTTTTGAAAGTTAGACAACAATCTAGCGATTGTCTCCCTATTTCGATCGAATTCCCTTGTATTTTTTGACATGATCCTTAATGTGTATATCTACAAAAAAATTGGACATGTACTTAATGTTTATATTTGCACTTTTGTTTTGATAGAAAATGGTCAATCTATTTTCTCGTGGTGAGAACTCTTTAGTTGTGACAAAAAATGTAAAACAAAAAAATGACATGTTACGATAGGTTTTATAAATGATATGTTACTTTTTAAATTTAAATTTAGGTTTTATAACTGTACATATATTTTCTTTGAATCCCCCACATTGTAATCATATCGACAGGTTGATATCGAATTCTATGTCAAGATTTACAACATTAAATTGATCATAGTGGGAAGACTCAGACACAAGAAGAATATGAGTATAGCTAATTTTTAGAAGAATATGAATGAATGTAAACATACATAAGTGGATGAACATAAATAATGAAGGTACCAGACATTGCCTGAAGTAATGAAGTGTTGACCTGGTGTTCTGATCTAGTATTCTCCTCTATGATCCACAACCTACAAGAAAGGAAAAGATGGGGTTAGATCCAAAGGATCTAACCAATGCCTGGCACCCTATTACTGATCCTCATCTACAATTATGCATGTGCATGTGCATAGTTCCTTAGCATTTGATCTTCATATCGCAGCCATGACTTGAGGTAGGCATTCGAGCTTTGTCTTCTCATTAACTCAATTTCATTTTGATGGAATTTGTTGATTTAATGGCACAATATGGATGTTAATACTGGCATTGTTTACATCTTTGCATTTGGAATGCTTGTTGACCTTCAAGCTTTGAGGGTCGTGTCTATGCAACACAATATTTGCACCTTAGTTAACAAAATATGTTCACAACGTGTATGTTAGCCTATTAACATATTTTTTTAACAACATATTGTGTTAACATGTGTTTACTAAGGTGCAAATATTGTGCTGCATTGTTTATTAGCTCACTGTTTAATACTGGCATTGTTAACATCTTTGCATATGGAATGCTTGATGACCCGCAAGCTTTGAGAGCTAGGGCATCAATGCTATTACCTTCAAGGCATTGTATGAAGTGTTTGATCTCTCTTTATTTGTTTTGTTGTTGATATTCAATATGTGATCTCCCCATTTATGATCATTTCATGAGGAAATATCTTGATCACTCATGGGCTGCAAGCTAGGGCATCATGCATTGTTTATGAGCTCACTATTTGAGCACCACATGACCCTGTTATGAGCTCAGTTTGTTATATACATATACATATATACATACATATATATACATATATATGTATATACATGTATATATATATACATATATACATATACATATACATATACATATATACATATATATGTATGATGTTATTGCTATCATGGCATGCTTGCTGTTGTTGTGCACCATATATTGTTTTATATATTCATTGTTTATTTCATTGAGACCATGACTAGCTAGCTTGGCATTTGTAATGTATTTGTTGTTATTGGATCAATGGTGCCATGCTGTTGAGGTTGTAGATGCATTGAATCACCATTTCCATTCTATTTTGATAGCATGCAGTGTTTGATCTCTCTTTATTTGTTTTGTTGTTGATATTCACTACGTGGTACTCCCCGTTTATGATCATTTCATGAGGAAATGTCTTGATGGCTCGTGGGCTGCAAGCTAGGGCATCATGCATTGTTTATGAGCTCACTTTTGAGCACCACATGGCCCTGTTATGAGCTCAGTTTTTTATATACATATACATATACATATATATATATGTGTGTGTGTGTGTGTGTGTGTATGATGTTATTGCTGTCATTGCATGCTTGCTGCTATTGTGTACCATATATTGATTTATATATACACTATTTATTTCATTGAGACCGTGACTAGCTTGGCATTTGTAACGTATTTTCTATTATTGGATCAATGTTGCCATGCTGTTGAGGTTGTAGATGCATTGAATCACCACTGCCATTCTATTTTGATAGCATGCAGTGTTTGATCTCTCTTTATTTGTTTTGATGTTGATATTCACTACGTGGTACCCACTGTTTATGATTATTTCATGAGGAAATGTCTTGATGGCTCACGAGTTGTAAGCTAGGGCATAATGCATTGTTTATGAGCTCACTGTTTGAGCACCACATGACCCTGTTATGAGCTCTATTTTTTATATACATATACATATATACATACATATATATACATGTATATGTATATACATATATACATACATATATCTATATATATACATCTATATATATATAGCTATATATATATATGTATGTATATATATGTGTGTGTGTGTGTGTGTGTGTGTGTGTGTGTGTGTGTGTGTGTGTGTGTGTGATGTTATTGTTGTCATTGCATGCTTGCTGCTAGTGTGCACCATATATTGTTTTATATATACATTGTTTATTTCATTGAGACCGTGACTAGCTAGCTTGGCATTTGTAATGTATTTTCTGTTATTGGATCAATGGTGCCATTCTGTTGAGGTTGTAGATGCATTGAATCACCACTGCCATTCTATTTTGATAGCATGCATTGTTTGATCTTTCTTTATTTGTTTTGCTATTGAGATTCACTATGTGGTACTCCCCGTTTATGATCATTTCATGAGGAAATGTCTTTATGGCTCGTGGGCTGCAAGCTAGGGCATCATGCATTGTTTATGAGCTCACTGTTTGAGCACCACATGACCCTGTTATGAGCTCAGTTTGTTATATACATATACATACATACATACATACATACATATACATATATATGTATATACATATACATATATGCATATGCATATATATGTATGATGTTATTGTTGTCATTGCATTCTTGTTGCTGTTGTGCACCATATATTTTTTTATATATACACTGTTTATTTTATTGAGACTGTGACTAGCTTGGCATTTGTAATGTATTTGCTATTATTGGATCAATGGTGCCATGTTGTTGGGTTGTAGATGCATTGAATCACCACTGCCATTCTATTTTGATAGCATGCAGTGTTTTATCTCTCTTTATTTATTTTGTTGTTGATATTCACTACGTGGTAATCCCCGTTTATGATCATTTCACGAGGAAATGTCTTGATGGCTCGTGGGCGGCAAGCTAGGGCATCATGCATTGTTTATGAGCTCACTATTTGAGCACCACATGACCCTGTTATGAGCTCGGTTTGTTATATACATATACATATAGACGTACATACATATATATACATATATGTATATACATATATACATATACCTATACATATATATGTATGATGTTATTGTTGTCATTGTATGCTTGTTGTTGTTGTGCACCATATATTGTTTTATATATACACTGTTTATTTCATTGAGACCATGACTAGCTTGGCATTTGTAATGTATTTGTTGTTATTGGATCAATGGTGCCATGTTGTTGAGGTTATAGATGCATTGAATCACCACTGCCATTCTATTTTGATAGCATGAAGTGTTTGATCTCTCTTTATTTGTTTTGTTGTTGATATTCACTATGTGGTACTCCCCTTTTATGATCATTTCATGAGGAAATGTCTTGATGGCTTGTGGGCTGCAAGCTAGGGCATCATGCATTGTTTATGAGCTCACTGTTTGAGCACCACATGACCCTATTATGAGATTGATTTTTTTACATACATACATACATACATACATACATACATATGTATGTATGTATGTATGTATGTTTTATATATATATAAGCAAGCATGCAATGACAACAATAACATCATACATACATACATACATACATACATACATACATACATTCATATATATATATATATATGTATGTATGTATGTATGTATGTATGTATGTATGTATGATGTTATTGTTGTCATTGCATGCTTGCTTCTATTGTGCACCATATATTGTTTTTATATATACACTGTTTATTTCATTGAGACCGTGATAGCTTGGCATTTGTAATGTATTTGCTGTTATTGGATCAATGGTACCGTGTTGTTGAGGTTGTAGATGCATTGAATCACCACTGCCATTCTATTTTGATAGCATGCAGTGTTTGATCTCTCTTTATTTGTTTTGCTGTTGATATTCACTATGTGGTACTCCATGTTTATGATCATTTCATTATGAAATGTCTTGATGGCTCGTGGGCTGCAAACTAGGGCATCATGCATTGTTTATGAGCTCACTATTTGAGCACCACATGACCCTGTTATGAGCTCAGTTTGTTATACACATATACATACATACATACATACATATATATATATGTGTGTGTGTGTGTGTGTGTGTGTAGACTTACACACACACACATATACATATATATGTATGATGTTATTGCTGTCATTGCATGCTTGTTGTTCTTGTGCACCATATATTGTTTTATATGTACACTATTTATTTCATTGAGACCGTGACTAGCTTGGCATATATATAGACACACACACACACACATACATATACATATATATGTATGATGTTATTGCTGTCATTGCATGCTTGTTGTTCTTGTGCACCATATATTGTTTTATATGTACACTATTTATTTCATTGAGACTGTGACTAGCTTGGCATATACACACACACACACACACACACACACAAACACATATACATATACATATATACATATATATGTATGATTCTATTGTTGTCATTGCATGCTTGCTGTTGTTGTGCACCATATATTGTTTTATATATACACTATTTATTTCATTGAGACTGTGACTAGCTTGGGATTTGTAATGTATTTGCTGTTATTGGATCAATGGTGTCATGCTGTTGAGGTTGTAGATGCATTGAATCACCACTTCCATTCTATTTTGATAGCTATGCTAAGGAACTATGTTGTAAAATTTTAAGGCATGAAATTTAATAACTGTACATATTTTTTATGAGTATGAACATAAATAATATGGGTACCATACATTGCCTGATGTTATGAATTTTTGACCAGGCTATGAATCTAGTGTGCCCCTGTCTAATCTAGAACCTGCAAAGAAAAGAGAGATGGGGGTTAGATCAAAAATATCTAAGCAATGAATGACATCATATTACTACTGATCCTCATCTACAATTATGCATGTGCATAGTCAAGCCATACACTTCTAAAAGAAAAATGGGGAGTACCACATAGTGAATATCAACAACAAAACAAATAAAGAGAGATCAAACACTTCACACATTGACCTGAAGGTAATAACAATGATTCCCTAGCTCTCAAATCTCATGGGTCATCAAGCATTCCAAATGCAAAGATGTAAATGAATGCCAGTATTAAACAGTGAGCTTAGAAACAATGCATGATGCCCTAGCTTGCAGCCCGCGAGACATCAAGACATTTTCTAATGAAATTATCATAAACGGGGAGTACCACATAGTGAATATCAACAAAAAAACAAATAAAGAGAGATCAAACACTTCACACAATGCCTTGAAGGTAATAGCAATGATGCCCTAGCTCTCAAAGCTCGTAGGTCATCAAGCATTCCATATGCAAACATATAAACAATGCCAGTATTAAAAAATGAGCTAATAAATAATGCATGATGCCCTAGCCTGCAGCCCATGAGCCATCAAGACATTTCCTCATGAAATTATCATAAATGAGGAGTACCACATAGTGAATATCAACAATAAAACAAATAAAGAGAGATCAAACACTTCACACAGTGCCAGCTTGAAGGAGCAATGATGCCATAGTTCTCAAAGCTCACGGGTCATCAAGCATTCCAAATGCAAAGATGTAAACAATTACAGTATTAACATTTATATTATACCATTAAATCAACAAATTCCATCAAAATGAAATTGAGTTAATGAGAAGACAAAGCTCGAATGCCTACCTCAAGTCGTGGCTTCCATATACCAAGATGCCAATCAGCTTCCACAATATGCCCTCTTCGCGCACGACATTATGCAATCATGGTAAATTAGAAATGAGCCTTTCTTCTTCTTATTTTTTGTTTATAATCACAATGGTGTGGAAATTATGACTATACCGTCACTATTATGACAATGTCAGGGGCACTTGGAAAAGAAAACACAAAAATAACATACAAATGGTGGTGCCGTCGCAAATTGGGGTCAAAATTTGACCCCAAATGTTGTAGTGATATATGTTTCATGGTAGACACAGACTTCACATATATCAAACCTATTGTACCAAGGACAACATGGCTACAACCACTTGACTATGAAGTGAATAATAGATCAAGCATCTAATGCAATTGATGCATTGATAAATGAACCCTTAGATAAAACACAACCCAAGTTTGTCAATTATGAAGAAGCCAAAAATAGAATCAAAACTGGCTTGGTTGTAAAGATGATAGACAGGAGAAAGAATAAAATGGTTAAGAATTTGAATAATATACTATCGGTAACAAAAGAGGAGGAGACTGAACAGATAGAAGAAATTGAGGGTCAGTCACCCATTGGTGAACCTGAGAAGAAGAGTGCCTCAGAATCAACAGAGTCAGATACACCATTACCTCCAACAACTAAAAATCCAAGGACTACAACGGCAACAAGGACAAGAAGTCAAACAGCCAAGGATGCAAGTCCTTCACCATTAAAGAAAGGTCAAGTAAGGACCTACAAGAGGAAAACTGAAACCCAGAAAATAGGTCCAACAAAGAGAAGAAGGTTGATCAGAACTAAGGAGGATATAGAAGAAACCCAACAAGATGAGGGTTTAGAAGCTGAGAAGAGTAAAATTCCAGAGAACATTGATGAAATATGTGAATTTATTGCACAAAGAGGAGGCCTAACTGACACAAATATTAGGAAATGGCTAAAACTAGAGCCCGAGCACCGGAATAAGGTAGAAGAGGCAATGATAAACTTTAAATATGTTCCAATGCAATTTGATGACAAGATGCCCAAGGAGCTTAACAAAAGAGTATTTGCAAGATGGTCACATGCATTGAAGAACAAGAAAGAGATAAGGGAAAGGGTACTTGTTTCTCTCATGCCTCCCAAATCCAAAATAGACGAGATAGAAGAAATGTTATAGAAACATGTAGAAAAGTTCTCACCAAAGTTATGAGCATATAAAGTTCTACAGGGCAGCCTAATAAAACTTGAGAGGGAAAGCAATATGAAATGGAGTAAGATACTCAACATACCTTTTCAGGAGGCAAGCCCAGACAAAGATTTACCTTAGACCGATGAGAATCAAAGAAATGACACTCAGGCTACTCTAGAGAACATTACTATCAATGATGAAGATGTCACAACAACTGAAATAGACAAGGAAGAAAACAAGAACATGGATGTGGCAGATGAAACATGGCTAGATACAACTATGGAAAAAATATTTATTGACATAACCGATGACCCTCCCAATGAGATTAAGGTAGATGAGGATGTTACTATTGTAGCAGATCAACCAAAGGAACAAGATACATCTGTTGACACTGCACATGTAGACACACCAGGACAGATTCCATTATTGATACATGCTATCAATATAATCTCAAAAAGGAGAAGTCACCTGACAAAGATTCAAGCATTCCCGAGGATGCAGGGGATGAAGGGAAGAAAGGCAACACCGATGAATAGAATGTCATCAAAGACACTCAAAATGTAACCGATACTGACAAGGTTGAAAAAGGAGATTCAAAGCAAACAGATGGAGACAATAATGAAAAGGATGCACAGACAAAGGAAGATGAAGTACATAAGGATACCAATGAAGGAGTTAACCTAAAAGATGGAACTCCTAAGGAAACCAAAAATATTGTTGCAGATAATGTCAAGGTTGATGTGGAGATGTCCATTCAAAACCAATAAGTTGACACCGAGGCATAGCAGAAAAAAGAGACAACACCTCCAATCACTTCATCCAACACATCAGACAAAGTTGAGAAGATGGATATGGTTCTAAATTCAAGTGCATCTCAGAAGAAGAAGAAGAAGAAGAAGAAGAAGAAAACCAAGAAGACAAAGTTGGAAGTCACTCTAGATGAGATAATGGAAATACCTAAGTGTGACCCAACTACATTAGACTATGAATCACTAAAAGAGTATGGTGAGATATCCCAAAGGAAGGCACTCCAGGAGAAGCTAAGAAAGGAGCACAGAGACTCCATGGTACTAGAGACAACAAGGGACATCTTGAATAAAATTGTACCCGATGTTGATGTTGATCACAAAAAACCTATCCTCGATCAAATAGCCACTCTCACCAAGGCCATCACAATGCAGAATGTTGATGCAGAAAAGGAAATTAAGGAGAGAGCAGAGAAGAAATATCAGTTCAAACTTATTGAAAATATCAGCCAAGAAGTGGCAAAAAATAAGGTAAAGCTTTCAGAATTAGCAAGTGAATTAAATCCAATAATTTCTGAAGCTATTTCCTTGATACAACAATTGAGCACACTTGATAAATTCACTAAGGAGCATAGTGATAAAATAGAAAATTTATATTCCCATCTAGCTACAAGTGGTAAAGGCTTAACCACCGATGACAAAGCAATAAAGTTACACTATGAGAAAATTGTTGAGATCAAAAGGTTAAGACAAGAACTATGGGAAGCAGAATCATAATTTAGAGAAGAGGTTACCAAGCTACAGGCTCAATTTCTACCAAGTCTTACACTGCTTCAACAACATATTAGTTCAGCAAGGCAACTCATAGCCACCCCCGAGATGTCTGTAGCATAAAAAATCTATGATATGCATGCAATGATCACACTCGAGTACATAGCTCTACACAAACTGAAGTACAAATGGGAGAAGATGATGGAGGACATGAAGTCCTCACTCTCATATTTTTGATAAGCTATAGGTATACACCTTTTCCCTTACTATCAAAAAAGGGGGAAAATAATTATATGTACAATATAACTTAAAGAGGGAAACTATACATGTACAAAAAGAACAAAAAAAGGGAAAATAATGATATGATATGATATATTTAGCACAAGGTGGAAAGGAACAAAGTATCATGTACATACACTTATACTATACCGGCATATGCATAGGAGGAGTCATGAAATGACTAAGGAATATATATGGTGTACATACTAAACACTTTGTTAGTATTTTGCACATATCGGTTTTTGATACTAATGTCAAAGGGGGAGATTAATGACATTATTTTTCCATTAGTATGCAAAGAAAACCATCAGTGACACCTACACTGAAAGACAGGATAAGAGAAAACTGACAGAACAGTTCAAAGTGTAAACAAAAGACACAATGTGAAGTGAAGACTAAAATTACTAAAGGAACAACCTGACAGGAACAACCCAATAGTGGAACCCGACAAGGAAATCACAATGCAAACAGATGAGTAGAAAAGAAAGGAACTCGATAGAGCAAGGGAACCCGATGAATAGAATTTCTATGCAAACCAAGCATCAGACACCGAAATTCAGTTACATCCCAGAAAAAGTAGATCTGACTTCCATGTTAGATAAAACAATTGTATTCTATTTATAGAGTCTTGATTTTTTTAAAAACCATTACTTAAGGGACAAGGAACTTTCTTATAAGTGTTTTAATCAGTTTAACTAATTTAAAACATGTAGACTAGGAGATCAAGGTAAAGTTGTAAACCTATGATCATAGAGTTAAGTTTGTTTTACATGAAACTACATTAGGTAAATCTATCTTATAAATAGATGTTCTAATCATTCATTATCAATTATGAGTGGATAAATGTAGCCAACGAGCACATCTATAGATTAGACTGAGAGTTTCAAGAAGAAGAACAACAAAAGGTGAATTTGGTTATCAAGAACCAAGAACAGAGGCTACCGAGCAACAAAGGTATTATTCAATCACATTAGGTGATACATTTATGCATATAATCTTCAATGGATCTTTAATTAGAAATATTAGATTGCATACACTCAGTTCAATGAGTAATTTTCTTACATTCTAACAAGTGAAGCAAAGTGTAAAAATCCTTTCAAGGAAGGTGGATTTAACAATCCAATTATAAATCTCTTAACCAAGTGCACACTAAACAATGTTGCTAAAGCTCTTAACAGAGTAGACTTTAATAGGTCTCCACAGATACTCCTAACATGATAGATCATCAGAAGTGATCAAAATTGTAATCCTTAACCAACCCCTTCCAATCTACAGATAGTGAAGAATTTGTGGGTGCCATCCCCACCATAGTTTTTACCTTCTTACAGATGTTTTCTGTGTTATCATATCTTGTGTTATGTGTCAATTACTTTCATGAATGTTCACATGTTTGTTAAGTTTATGAATTGATAAATCTTACACCAAGATAGTATAGAACAAATTGTTGGTTATACAATTGATTACACAATGGATAAAGATTAAAAGATATAAAAGTTTTAGAGGTACTGATTCACCCCTCCCCTCTTAGTACATACTTCCCATTAATTCCAACATCAGTAAGATATGATGCTATATGAAAAACTTATCTCAGAATCTGTCACAACAGATATCCTCATTCCTCTGCCATTCTATTGTGCATTAGTGAGCTCGGTGAGCTTTCCCTTGTTAATCTTCTTAATTGCCTTTGGTTTGTCTCTGATTAGGAATCCAATGATGATGTGAATCATGTCCTTAGTGATTTTAATCAGTTCATCCAACCACATGAACTAGTTGTGTAATCGGTTGAGTACCATTCTAGCCCACTCAGGATTGAATACCATTGGTAGATGTATAGCATGAACCAATCCTTTGGTTTCCAGATGTCTGTGCTCATCTCTGACCTTTCCATCCATGCACAACTTGCTGAATGAAGCATCTATCTCAGTTCCACATAGATCTTCAATTTTACAATGTATGAATGTGCAAACATATTTAATTAACAAAATGTGGAAATGAATACAATTCTCCCATCATGTTATTTTATGTGGCTATAGCTGGGGAAAACTTGTATTTTGGATTCACTGGTTCAACATTCTTCACTAGAATCGGTGTATGCATCTTCGATGCCATGATCACTTCTAAATGTATGCAAAACAAACTAGGGCACATTGATAATAACCTCGACTTTGCAAACACAACTC
Source organism: Thuja plicata (assembly GCA_018584345.1). Classification (NCBI taxonomy): domain Eukaryota; kingdom Viridiplantae; phylum Streptophyta; class Pinopsida; order Cupressales; family Cupressaceae; genus Thuja; species Thuja plicata. The sequence continues at coordinate 394,261 of MU223357.1, read as the reverse complement.
GATGTACCACAAATAACTCATAAATGTATCTCACTTGTCTTTCAAAGATTTAGAATTACCTCAAAATCACTTGAATTCACACGGGATAGTCACTCTAAAAATGTGCTCAATGCTCTTATGAAAATGTTAGGTTAAAATGATTTGCAAAATTATCTATTTATACCTTTTTCATGATTAGGGTTTCCAATGGATCTATTAATGTACAATAAATGCTCTTTTTGAGTCCCTTTTTAACTTTATATCGACTACATAGTTACTTTTCTTGATGGAGGTAAGAAAAATAATAATATATAAAAATGTCCATCTAAAAACTTACACAACTTATCCAAATGCATCTTTAATATGCTGATATGGATCTCAATTCTAATTCTAGGAACAAAAGTAGGATTTATTATAAGCATGCAGTTCCTACATACCTCTCACCAATTAGGTGGAGCTCGGTGCAACCAACTTGGTAGAGATGGTGCAGTCTGTGCTTCCAGATGATGTCCCTTCATCCTGAGTCTTTCTCCTCCAGATTCTGTTCATTTTCTCTTGGATTTCATCAACAGTAGTAGGGGCTTTTACTTCAGATTCATCTTCGGTCGGTGCATCACCTCGGTATCTACAATTTCTCACAAGGTGTCCTACCTTATGACAATGAAAACATGCCATCCCAGGCTTTCTCCATGCTCTTCTGTTGTTCCTTCTATGCATCAACATGCAATTTGCAGCAATGTGTCCATACCTTCCATAGGATAAACATGAAATTCTTGTGTTGTAGTCCCATGGTATAGAAATGCATGCTCGGTTAGTATTAGCATTCTCTCGGTTAGGCTTCCATTTGTCATTTCTTTTCTTTACTCTACACTCTTCAACTTTGTGTCCAAACTTATTACAATTCTTGCAGTAACCATCAAACTTACGTTTCCTTGTATTGTTAACAAGATTAGTTCTGCATTCAAATGCTTGATGTCATTACCTATTGCATCTAAAATAATAACCATCAAACTTAGGTGTACTCGGTGATTTACCTTTCTTGCTGCTGTAGACATTAGCAGTATGTCCAAGCTTCCCACAATAATTACAACTTGGCTTCTTTTGTTTCGGTGGGGGTGTAGTAATTTCATCTTTCTATGCTTTTGATGATTCTCCTTTCTCGGTAGAGTTGTCCTCTTTGAATCCAATTCTTGTTTTGTCATTCCTTTTCTTCTGAATCTTGAACTGTTGATCCAAACATTTCAGTGCTTCTTCATTTCTTTTCAGTATTGCATTTGCATCTTTCTCAACTTTCAGTGTTTGATTCATTCTTTCAATTTCAGCTTTTAGTGCTTGATTCTTAAATTCTTTTCTTGTGTTATCTTGATTTACAAACAGAATTTGGTCGATCATATCATAGTGAACCTGTGTCATTCTCATGATATCATTATATTTTTCTAATAACTTGATTTCAACTTGTGTTTTATCATCTTCTGCCATTTTCTTTTCATCTTCAACAATCCTTTCTCCTTCAATCAATTTACTCATTCTTATCATGTTCGTTTCAAGATCTATCTTCATTAGGTCCAACTGCTTGATAAGTGTATCATTCTTTTCCAATAGTTATTTTATAGTTGTCTCAGACTCATTAGTAACATTGCCTTCATATGTTGTCTCAAGTGTATCAACTTGTTCTTGTGTAACCTTCAGTTCATCATATATTTTCAATCTAACCCTCAGAGACTTCTCAAGTTTCTTCTTCAGATCAATGATTAACTCTCTTGTACTTTCCAACTCAGATTCAAGACCATCAATTATTTTGAATTGCCTAAGACTTTCCATGACTAAGATCTTTAACTCTTAGGTGGTTAAACCTTATAACTCAAGAGTAGAATCTCTAAACTACCAATTGTTGGAATGACTATAGAAAGTTGGGACTGGGAGGGGAGGGGTGAATCAGTACCACAAAAACTCTTATAACTAAAACTTTCAATAACCATATACTACTATTTGTTGTTTACCGAATTTAATAACTTGAAATGAAACTAATATAAATCTCATAAAACATAACATCAAAAAATTCAATTAAATGAACTCATAACTCCATGATTTTTTTTATGGAGAAATCCTTGGTTAGAGGACAAAACTGTAGTGGGGATCATACCCACAACCTTCACTAACTGCAGTATAAAGGGTGCTCGGTTAGAACTTACAATGTTTAGCCATTTTGATAGCTTACCCGGTTAAGAGTATACAAAGACTTGTTAGGTCTACCTAGTTAGGAGATTTTACAATCTCTAAACTTAGAGATGTACCCTGTTAAAGGTTTTACAAATATCAGATCGGTTAAGATCTACCCTGTATTGGGATTTCTAGCTCTCAATGCAATAGTATTAACAACTTAACAATGTTTTCTATATTGCATCAAAACAAATACTGATCAAACTCTATGTGCTCTGAAATATTGTGTTACCTTAATCTCAAACTGTAACACAACTCGAATTTTCTCTATTGTAGCTAGATATTAGCTCGGTGCTCTTTGCTCTAATATTTGTTCTTCAATATAACTCCTTTAACAATATCAACCTTCTCTATATATAATTACTCTCTCACTCTCTCTTTCTGTTCTATAAATCATCCTTTTAAATATAATGTTTATTGCCTCTTAATCTTGTGTGTTAGGTGCATTGTAATTTTTTTAACCGTTAGATCTTATTTTCTACTCGGTGACTATGCCACTTTTACCTCGGTACTTGTGTATTTCTTGGAAATAAATTTTTTTCATTAACTACTTAATCTTCTTCTCAGATCTTCTTTCTGAATTATCTCGATCGTTGATCGTGTAACAAACTGATCTTTGTGCATTGTAGAATCACAATTAATATTGTATCAATGTATTAAATGTGTCCTTATCACTTTATAATCAATTAAGTAACTCGAGAGAGTAACTTCTCTTTGCTCGATTAACTTTATCTTTAGTACTTGGTAACTGTCAACTCGGTGTACTTCATATGCGCTTAGTGTTCGATAATTGTAGGCTCTTGGTGTAGTGTATGTGCTTTATTGACTTCACTGCCTTGCTCGGTGTATATTACCGACTAGTCAAATATTTAGCTTTCTCCTTTTCACCGATTGATTCTTCTAACTCATATGACTTTGCCTTAACTAATGACAATAAAATATCCATAGAGATAACACTTAGGATTGAAAAACCTACTTTATTGTGTTAGGCTTAGAGAGGTGTTACATAAAGTTTGTCAAAATTATTTTTGAAAAATAGATCTATTATAGGTTATAGTATATATTTGGTGGCATATGTCCTTGGTCTAGGTGGGGATAGTTCTACACTTGTTGATGCTTTAGAGGGAACCATTTTGGTTTGGGTGCTTCTCCTTTTGAAGTTGTAAAATTTGCAAGGATTGCGTCTAGATTTTGGATGGGTGGGTAGATGTATCTTTGTGCTATGGGCACTAATTTTTGTAATCAGATCTATCTTGGCAATCAAACATACATTCAAAGGCTCACATATGTTTATAACTATAATTTTTTATAAAATTAATATAAAGGGTGTTGCCCATAACAACTATTAACTTACCCCAAAAAAAATTAATTATAACGGGTCATAATAAAATAACTATTAATAATCATAAGACTATATAATATAAGGATTGGAGTGAAAATGGTTAATTAGAAAATTATTTTGTATATATTTTTGGTAAATTAGTTTGTATATATTAAAATGATTAAAATTTAAAATTATTAATTATAATAGTCTTGATAGATATACTATAAATAATCATAAATTGTATAATATAAACATTGAAGTATAAATGGTTAATTATGAAATTATTTTATATGTATTAAAATAATTAAAAAATAAATACGATTTTCGAACAATATTAAAAAATAGAATGATTTCACACAAAAATTTATAATTATAAAGAATAGATACAATATTATTTAATTTTATTCAATTAGTCTAAATCTGAATCAAATCCCTATAAAATAATTAATTGGTTATACTACTATATTTTGAGAAATACAAAATTATTAAAATTTATATATGTATGTAGAGAAATTAGCAAAAAAACCTAAAAATGTATCATTCTTAAAAATTTGTTCCTATAACTCTGTTCTTTCCTATCAGTGCCCGAAGTGAACGGAAACTTTTGTATTTAAACTCATGATTAATAAAATTATCTTGGCTTCGGCCTTTGCCTATCAAAAATAAAAATAAAAAAATTGTTCCTATAACACCAAATTTTTTGAACCAATCATAAAATAGATAAACAATTACAATATATAATATTTAAGAATATATATCTTGACTATATAAAAATTAAGTTTTAATTTTTTAATTTTTTTAAATCAATTTTGATTGGTGCACAACAATTGATTAATTGGATAAAAGTGAATGCAATAGTATTGCCCTACGAAAAATACTAATAAGATTCAAACTTTTTAGAGTTTAAGCATTTATAGTTCTTGTCAATGTATCTTGTATGTTCCTTTTTTTTTGTGTGATTAGTGTACCTTTAACTTTATTAGTGGAAATGTTTATTCATTAAAAGAGGATAAAATGTAGTATTTTCACCTAACAAAGTCTTTTTAATTAAAAAATTAATATGATAATTTTTGAATATTGCAAAAATTAATTTTTTCTTTAGTATAATAATGAGTCTATTTTACTTCACCCTTAAGCATGTGAAGATATAAATAGGCGCATGAAGATATAAATAAGCACATTGAAAATGATTTTGTATATTGCATGAAATTATGCTGATTTTTTTTTAAAGAATGCTCTTAAAAATAGGAAAAAAACAATCCAAAGTAACACCAAAATTTATTGTTTTTTAAAATATTAATGCAATTTTTGGAATCAGCTAGTGAGATCGATCCCATCTCAATATTAAATATGGAAGTAAACAACACATATCTAGTGGTATCCACTCTAACAAATATTGAGTAACATCCACTCTACAAAGTTTTGAGTCATTGCACTCAACAAGTAAAACAAAAATAAAAAAGAGTACCTACTCTACCAAACTCACTTATATATTTTAGTATTAGATGAATGCAATTGATAAATAATTGGACTTCTTTGATTAAGTGTTAAGATTGGGGGTATCCACTCTACCCATTCAAGTCACTATACTTAACAAACAATAAAAGGGTTAACAAAGCATTGAGGGTTTTACATTCCACCAAATTTCAGTTGATACACTAAAAAATAAAACCAATTTTACCAAGCATCAATGATTAAGGGGTTACAAAGAGGACCCAATAAGGCATGTGCATCAAGATGGTGAATAAAAAGAGGGGGGACAAGTGGCTAGTTTTATTCTAAAATTTGTTAAACCTAGACTTGGAGAAGAATTTTGAGACTTGTGCACTCAAAATTTGAAAGTAAAAAAAGAACAATAATTGTAGTACTTTGAATCTAGTTTCTAAGCTACTAAAGTTTTTTTATAAAATGGATAAGATTAAGGAGTCAAATCCTCCCCATAGCAAAAAGTATTTCTATTATTTTCATCAAAACATAACATAGTATATGGAGTGAGGGTAAAAAAAGATATAGTTACATTTGGTATTTTAAAAAACTCATTGGTAGAAAGATAGTTCAGATTGAGTACTAGAAGTTATGTATTTTTTGTAATTTTTTTTGAGTATTTTTTTAAATGATTTTTCAAAGTGGATGCATCCTAAAAATTAGATGCTTATTCGTGCAAGTCAAAATTTATTAAAAAATGGCACACATATGTCTCTGAGAAGTATGGAAACACTGGTAAAAGAAATTAAAAATGAATATGTTATTGTTGTTCAAATCTTAAAAAAATATATAGTTAGAAAGTTCAACAAATGTTTGAACTAATGGTGGTAATTTTACTAATACCCAGTTGATAACGTGTAAACTTGATGAAGAGGAAGTTGAGAAACTAGATTGGAAGAAGAAAAATGTGTTAAAAGGAGGGAAACAAAGATCTCAAGCCTCAGTCTTGTCATCCAAGCCTGATTACAATCTTTAATGGGTATGCGTAAAAACATGTGGTCTGAATCCAAAAATTGCAATCAAGTTTTTATATACAAAAAACATGATCCATTTTTAACTTGTGCATGTTTGTATGACATAAATTTATACAATTATAAATGTTTATGTGTGTGTGTGTGTGTGTGTGTGTGTGTGTGTGTGGGTGATACCACAATAGTGGGTTACACTTTTTTGCCTAAATGGACATTGAAGTCTACATTTTGAGAAAAACTTTCACATTCAGATGCATATTGTCGTTAAACTGTTTGAAATCGAAAGATGAAGTAAACTAGAGTCTTTTAGGATTTTCTGTCTAGATTCTAAATATTTTTAAAAAAAAAATTTTGAATTGATTTTAATGGTTTTTTTTTTCTCCCACTAAAACTGCTATGTTGCTGAAAACATCTTTTTCAAAAAGGTACAATGACTTCGTAAAACATAAATTTTTTTATAAAATAGATATCAATGTGCTTATTTTGAATTTGGTTTTGTAACATCCATATGGAGGGCATACAATTGGTTTGATGACATTATCATGATTATTGCATATTTTATGAACGTTTGAAGTAGAGTCAACCGTAATTTTGACATACCTTGACTGCGTAGCTGATAACTTGTTGTGTATTTATC
>MU223357.1:343989-376082 GCA_018584345.1 Thuja plicata | reverse complement strand
TTTCCCTCCTCTTCCCCTCCCTCCACCATCTCTTGCTCCCTATCCCCCACTTCTCTCCACTCTCCCCTCCTCTCTTTTTCTTTGTCTCTTTCTCTCAACCTTATATTGTATACCTCATGCAAAGTAGAGCATCCTAATCCTATTATAATTATCCCTTCATGCCCCAAGAAGGTGGAACGTACGAAGGAATAGCTTTCTCACATTCATCCAAAAGTCATTTTGTTTATATCCAAAATTAAAGACTCTTCATTTGTGAAGATAATCAAAATCTCCAAGTGAATGCATTCTTTGTGTCCTGGGAAATAGCATTTAACAATGTGAAGAGTGGAGGAAGTGCACCATTTAGTCTCCATATATTGGTGTCCTAGAGGGAAATTATTTTATGGGAAAACAAGTGGAATGAAGGGATATTTGACAACATTCCATCGACATTTTGTGAATATTTTTCTCTTGTGAGGAGTACGAAGGGGGATTCTCCCTCATGAGATCATATCACTTCAAGTACCTCCCAATTAATATTCCCTATTGTTTCTAGTTTATCATCTATCAGTGGTTGTATGGATTTGATACATATGTTGAATTTGTTGAATGAATTTCATGTAGTTAGTGATTTGGGATCCATAGTAAGTAGGTACAAAGACAAACTTGTGTCTTCTTCTATTGGAAAATGACACAAGCTAATAGGAGATAATTGATGGGTTGCAGAAGGGATTATGACGATTAATTTGATAAAATATTAATGATCAAATTTAGGTGTTGACAACAAGCTATATCTTTTTATATTCTAAAATGGTTCCAACTTAATTAAACACTATTTTTGTTCCCATCCACTAACACTTCTGATCCCCCGCTAAAACTTATTTGTAGCAGTTAAGCTATATATGTAGTAGACTTCAAACTCTATGTTCCATCTCGTTTATAGTAGTTTTAGTAATTTTTCTTATCAATCCACAAACACAAGAACATATTGTGTTACTAGACATGTACTTAATTTGCTAAATTATTATATGATTAGTATTCATCTAGAAAAAAAATATGGACTTCTAATTTATTCCATTTTTAGACTTATTGTGTTTACTTAGAAATCAGAAAGTTTCAACTAATTGTGATTGATGTGAAAACTAATTAAGATATAATATCACACTTGTGATATTGGATTTCTTTCCTGCCATTTTCAAGGACTTAATTGATAAAAAAATGTAACTACAACGACTTTATTGATTAATGCCCACAAATTTTATATTGAGGATTTGAACATAGATATATTATATAACAAAAATTTCCTTTCATATTGCAATATATTAAATCAATATAAATTTATTCCACATTGAAGGCTACACATTTTTATATTCTATAATGATCTTAACTAAATTCAACATTATTTTCATTTCTACCAATACTTCGATCCATAACTAGAACTTGTTTATATCAATTAAACTATTTATGTGGTAACTTCCAACTCCGTTCTATCTTAGTCTTGACTTTCAAGGATAATTGTATCATCAAAACAGACTACTGTTTTTGCTTCACCATTAATTTTTGTTTCAATCCTTATCAAGCAATCGAATTATAACCAAGCCATGTGATCTCTATTAAATATAATAATAATAATAATAATTCCTCTATGTTTGAAGATTTCTTAGCTGTATTTTCTGAGAAACGGCTTGACTATTTCTCTGTTGAATTTTTTATAATGTTACATGGAAATAGATAATAACATTGTGAACTGTTTATTTAAAATATTATTAACCAGTAGAATGAACCGGCTGTTATCCATTATTCTCTGTAAATAAAATAATTGTTCAATGCTTCCACTGCTGGCTAAATCTGATATGGATTCACACAAATCTCAACCGTAAGTAATCAGGAATCCATTTCTGGCTTTCCAAGCGATTTTGGATTGAAATATTATTTTCTAGTTATGTCAAGAATTGAGAGATTTCTAATAAATTTGTTTACAGTATCATTTGTGCACTAGTAAACAATATTCAAACCTTTTAGATTTTAAGCATTTATAGTTTTCAGTCACGTCAATGTATCTAACAAATAGTCATATTATAACTGGGGTGTATATGCAAAGAAAATAAATTTGATGAAGTAATGCATATGTAATGTAAAAACAGAACAAATAGCACCTAACAAAAAAAAAATTAATTAACAAATTCATATGATCAAATTTCTCATATTGTGAAAACTTAGTTTTATTTTAGTGTAATAATAAATCTATTTTACTTCACCTGTAAGTAAGTGCAGATATAAATAGGCACATTGAAAGTGATGATATATATGGTATGAAATTATGCTTTAAAAAAATCAAATAGAAAAAAATTTAAAAAAATCTGAAATAATACTAAAATTTATTATTTCCAAAAATATTAATGCAATTTTTGGAATCAGCTAGCGAGATCGATCATATCTCAATATTAAACATAGAATTACACAACCCATATCTAGTGGTATCACTCTAACAAAAATTGAGTGACATTCACTTTACAAAGTTTTGAGTCATTGCACTCAACAAACAATCAAACAAAAATTAAAAGAGTATCCACTCTACCAAATTCACTTATATATTTTAGTGTTACATGAATGCAATTGATAACTAATTGGCCTTCTTTGATTAAGTGTTAAGATTGGGGTATCCATTCTACCAATTCAAGTCACTATACTTAGCAAACAATCAAAAGGTTAACAAAGCATTGAGGGTTTTACACTCCACCAAATTTTAGTTGATAAACTCAAAAATAAAACCAAATTCACCAAGCGTCAATGATTAAAGTTATGGAGAGGACCCAATAAGGCATGTGCACCAAGATGGTGAACAAAAGGGGGGTATAAGTGACCCTTTTTTAATGAAATCAGTTAAACCTGAACTTGGGGGAGGATTTCAAGACTCGGTCTGCACTCAAGATTTGAAGATACCAAAAGAACAAGAATTGTAGTACTTTGAATCTAGTTTCCAAGTTACTAAAGTTTTCCAAAAATGGAGAAAAATGAGGGGATCAAATCCTTCCCACATTGAAAAGTGCTCCTATTTTTTCATCAAAACATTACATAGTATCTGGTGTGCGAGTAAGAAAAGATATAGTTGCATTTAGTATTTTGAAAAACTCTTTGGTAGAAAGATAGTTAAGAGTGATACTAGAAGTTGATTGTTTTTTATAATTTTTTATTGAGTATTTATTTAATGATTTTTCAAAGCGGAAGCATCCTTAAAATTGGATGCTTGTTCGTGTAGTTCAAATAACTTGCACTAAACTAATCAAAATTTGATTTTTTTTTTTAAATTGTAAAGAATAAAGTGTAGAAAAATAATATATATTTTATTTCAAATTTGGACAAGTAGGTCAAAATTTATTTTAAAAATGGTACACGTATGTCTTTGAAAAGTTTGGAAACAATGGTAAAAGAAATAAAAAATTAATGTTACTATTGCTCAAATCTAAAAAAAAATTATATGGTTAGAAAGCTCAAAAGAGGTGTGAAATAATGGTGGTAATTTTATAAATACCCAGTTGATAACATGTAAACATGATGATGAGGAAGTTGAGAAATTATATTGGAAGAAGAAAACATAGTAGGAGGGAAAAAAAGCTCGCAAGCCTTAGCCTTTTCATCCAAGCCTAATTACAAGCCTTAATGTGTATGGCGCATAAAAACCCATGTGCGGTTTGAATTCAAAAATTATGATCGAGTTTTTATATGTAAAAAATATGATAAGGTGTTAATTCATACACATTTATATAACATAAACTCATACAATTATAAATTTATGTATGTATGTATGTATAGGTATATGTATAATATAAATATGTATATTTGTATAATCTACATATGTATGATCTATTTATTTGACAAACTTGCCCACCCTACACCATTAGAGATATTGTCAAACATAAAAAAGTGAAGTTGCATATAGGAGGTCTCTCTCTCTCTCTCTCTCTCAACCCTATACTGTATATCTCGTGCAAAGTAGAAATTCCAAATAATATTATAATTCTCCTTTCATGTCTCAAGAAGGCAGAATAGATGAAGGAATAGCTTGCTCACGTTTATGTAGACTTTGTTTATATCCAAAATTAAAGACTCTTAATTTGTGAAGATGTCTGAAAGCAAAATCCCCAAGTGAATGTAGTCTCCGTGTTCTAGGAAATATCATTTGACAACATGAAGAATGAGGGAAGTGCACCATTTAGTCTCCATATATTGGTGTCCTAGAAGGAAATTATTCTATGGGACAAAAAATAGAATGAAGAGATACTAGACTATATTCCATCAGAGTTTTGTGAAGGTTTTTTCTCTCTTTATTATGAGGAGTGTGAAAGTGGATTCTCCCTCATGAGGTCATATTACTTCAGGTACCTCCCAGTTAATTTTCCCTATTGTCTCCAATTTATCATTTATCAGTGGTTGTATGTATTTGGTATAGATGCTAAATGTTTGCAATAAATTGCCTATAGTTAGTGATTTGGGGTCCATAGGGAGTAGGTACAAAGCCAAACTTGTGTCTACTTCTATGGGAAAGTGGAAAAAGGTAATAGGACATAATTGATGAGTTGTAGAAGGGATTTTTATATTATCACTTTCTTACATGAAAGAAAATGCTAGTGGACTTGAGATTTTTATGAGTAATGCACTTTGAGAAATGGACATTCCCAAGATAAAACCCTTCGATGAAGTCATAGCAAGGATTTACAAATTTATCTTCACCATTACTATTGGAAATCTACTTCCTTGAACTCTCTCAAAGATTTTGTCTCCCCCTTCTCTCTCTGTCTCTATCTTTCTCTTTCTCTACCTCTCCCTCCCCCTCCCTCTCCCTCTTCTCTTTGCCCCTCTTCCCTCTACCCTGCCTCTCTCTCTCCCCCTCTCTCCATCTTTCTCTATCTAATTTCCCAATACTATTATAACTCTCCCTTTACACCCTTATAAGGTAGAAGGGGTGAAGGACCAACTTGTTCACATTTATCCAGAATTCATTTTTTTCTTAATGTACAAGTCTCTTAGAGCTCAAAAATGATTAGAATAAGTAAAGAAAAAGGAAGTCTCTATTTCAAGTGACAAATATTTGCACAAGCTTCAAGAACAAGAGTTTAGTTTAGGAAAGGTCTATATATAATTATCGTTGGATATCTTGCATATCCATCCTTCAAATTCTCAAATGATAGAAGGCACCAAAATGTGAGAGTTGTTTTGGATTCTCTAGCTTATGATTTCACTAAACCAAGATTATTACACAATAAATAAAGTATTGGATAGGTGATCAAATTATCTTCCCAAGAAGAATCCCATGAATGAACTTGTATGCATCTAGACTATCACCCTTGTAACTCACTTCAACAATGGGCTTGTTAATATATAGAATCACTAAGATGGGGGTGAATGAGTGTAAATAAGAAATGTACTAATTCAACCAATAATCTGATAATGCTTTTAACCAACTTATAAGAAATGAAACATGCAAGAGTAACTATGTAATAGAAGTAAAAAAATTCAAAAATCCACAAAGCATAACTCATAACACCTCTATTTTTTTTATCATGGAAACCTTGTAAGAGGGAGAAAACCATGATAGGGATGACATCAAAAAATATCTTCACTACAGTAAAAGAGTTTCCCTGTTAGGAGCTTACAATACCCTATTAGGGGCTCACACGATTAGAAGTGGTTAGTACCTTGTTAGAATTACAATGAGAACTGTTAGGATCTACCTTGCTAGAGGATTTAGAAATCCTTCTCAGAAGTAACCTTGTTAAGGATTTATACAAAAGACTTGTTAAAGTACACCCTGTTAAGGGGTTTAACCTTGCTAACCTATGAGAGTTATCGTTGAGAAATGAACTCAAATCACTAATCTAGAATGGCACTGCTTTCTTATAAGATCCAATTCAATCTATGAACTCTTAACGCAATAATTTGCCTCTGTCCCTGATCACAACCACCAAAAACATGATCAACAACCCTAAATCATTGATTTAGCTTTCATTTATATAGTTGTTCTTAAGTCGGTTAAAATATTAAAAATAATACACAAGTTGGCCCACAACTTTGACCTAACTCATAAAAATTTGCGCTAATAAAACCTAATATGTTGGCCCAAAATGTAATACAAACATTTATTACAAAACACTGATAATAACTTAACTGCCTTGATCATCTAACCATAAGGAACCAATCAGTAACTCAACCAGTTCAAATAGAACACAACACCAAAATATTAACTTACATAGAAAGTTGAGTTAAATGTTGCAGTCGTACATCCAAACTTCTCTGATCAAAATAAGGATCTAGTATCGATTGCACCTCCCAATGTGCTAGCAAACTCAATCGCTACACAAAACACTTATGTTATTATCTTCCTACTAACCGGGTAGAAAACTTTTCATAATTGACTTCATCTATTCATCTTGTCGATCAGTAACAACAACCTATTCACCAAATCTAATAGAGTTAATAAGATGTCATCAATGATAAAGTAAAACTCATCATTTCACCTCCAAAAACCATCATAATGCCAATAATCTCCCCTTTTGGCATTGATGGAAAGACACATTGAAAATTTTCTCTCTTCAAAAATTTGTCTCACTGACCACCAAAAACATATACAGAGCTATAACCATCTACTATACTTATACCAAATACTTTCTAAATTGCATTTCACCATACCAATCAACCCCTTTTAACAACAATGATAAAGGTACACAACTGAACTTCAAAAATGAAAACTTACCGACCATAGCCTCTCAAAAACCTCTTTAGAATTTTCTTTTCTTTTTTTTGTATCCAAGGAACTTTCCCATGATTTATGAAAGTGGATTATGGCTTGAATATGTTCATGTATAATAGAAGCTAACTCCTCCATAGATTCAAGAGTACTCATGCCAGGTAACCCAAGTTTTACATTTGCATCTTTAACATTTTCTTGCATAACATTAATTGTTGGAATCAAATAGGTCTGAAACTCCAGTACTGTAGTGATCCTCTTGTCTTGTTCACCTTACCATGTTTTCATCTTGTGATTTATCACCTTTACTTGTGATCAATATGATGTAGCTGAATGTGCAATAAGATCAAAACTAGCAATTAAAGGTTTAAGCTCCTAGTGAGATTCATTCCTCTTCAACTCCAAATCTTGGGTAAACAATGAAAAATCCTAAAATTTGGCTAACAAATGTCCAAATTACTTCAAAGTTTCCTTTACTTGATTTACTTGAACTATAATTTGTCCTTTTTCTAATGCAATGGTTTCCATCAACTTCTCAGTCCTCCTTTTTTGATAATCTGGCTTAGCTTTATTCATAGAAGCTTCCTCCAAGCTTAAGACTTGTTTGAAATGATAACACTAACCAAAATATCCATTTCATAAATTCTAGGAGAATTTGGATCATATAAAACTTCAGGTACAAGATCTGATAGAATATCTCAAGCTGACTGTAGTACCCGAGCTTGTTTATTTTCACCTCTTATTTGGTCTCCTTTTGCTTTCAACTTTAGTATGTCTGATATTCTCATTAGTTCAGTAGGACTCATGTTTGTAACATAAATAGGCCCTTGAATGACCTCAATATCCTCTTCCTTAATATTATATTCACTCTCTTCCTCAGGAACAACAATAATGTTTCTCTTCATCTTGGAGCTAGAACTCTCACCAATATTCAATTTCCTTTTCACTGAGTGTGCTGCTAGATCAGCCTACTCTTTCTTTTCAATCTCACCATTCTATCCAACTGTATTAGTTGAAATAGGTATCTTCACCTCTGGAGATTTATCCTTTTTTTCCTTCATCTTTACCTTTCACATTTGCAATTTCAACATTAGGATCTTGTTGTGGTGTATTAAAAGGTAAATTACCTATAATGTCTTAAATTACTTGTTCAGTGGAAACAAGTTCATCTACTATCACCTACTCTTAAGTAGTATTTATCGGTTCATGTTCTTTCAGTTTCTTCTTCATGATGTCAAATGTCTCATCATGGACTTCTTGAGAGTCACCAACTAATATTGGGCATACTCTATTTCTTGTTCTAAATCCAGGTTTTATTTCCTCAATTATAAGTTTTACATCTTCAATAAACAATTCAGGATTTAGTAGGATTAATGCTTGTTCCATCATTTCTTTGTATTGATTCAGAGAATGCCTCCATCTAGCGTCAATCTTCTTATATAGTGTTCTAGGTATCATCTTATGTAGTTCACTAGGCCCTCTACAAAACTTGTGCAAACTGAATACAATAGCATCTTCAATCTTTTTCTTGTCTGCATCATCAAATTTTTCATAGCATCAGTTTGCATCTCTTACACTTCAATATTCCCTTATTTTATTAGCTATGTTGTCAGCAGTAAATATTATCCTATTCTTAGGTTTAATTGATTTCTCAGTTGTCATACCAACTACTTTAGATTTCTTCCCAGTAGCCTTCAACTTTGTTCTCTCTTTGTCTGAATCAGTTTTAGGTTCTTCTTCTTTAGCAATAGCCTACTTTTTTCTTTTGTCCTTAGACTCTTTATAGCCATGATTCATTCCCTTCTTTCTCTTTTAAGTCCTATTTTCAGCCATAGGTGTCTCTTCTGCTACGTTTTCCTTTTCCTTTAGCATTGTATTACTTCTAGTAGCTCTACCTGTAGCCTTACCAATTGTAGAAGATAAAACCTCTACCTCTTCAATTTCTGAAGCAACAAGAAAATTTCCTACCTCTTCAATCACATAATTCTTCCTAATATTATCTATCATATCTTTTTTAATGTCACTCTGCTTGGCTAAATCATCAACCTTTTCCCTTACTCTTCTCTCTATCATAGGTTCCTTCAATTGTGCATGAATTTTCAAATAGGTTTCTTCATAGGTACCAAACCTAGGAGTACTAGCATCAATAATTTTGGATAATAATTCATCAGCATGAAGTGATACAATATCACCATCAATGTCATAACCCATCAGTAAAGACCAAGAAATTTTTTGTTGTACCGCCTACATCATGAATTTATCAGTATCCACAACAAAACAAATGCCATCTTTATATTTTTCTAAAATACCGGTTGGGATATGTTCTCTATCATGCATCGCTTATGGAAATCTTTGAAATAACCCCACATAGTATTGTTAAATTTATTTCCTAACATCCTTATACATTCCTTAATCCACACTACTGCAGGTTTATCGGTTGACCACTGAATTTTACCAATACCAGAGAAATGATTCTACAAATTGAAAAATATACATACCAGTAGGGATCCATACTTGAATGATTATTTCTTATCCTTCTTAATTCACTACATGTTCACAAAGACATGAAATCTTATGACCTCACATAGGTTGTATTGATCATTCTCCTTTACCATCTCATAAGAAACATGAATACCACCATTGGGCACATTGTTCAATTGATTTGACTGATAAACCTTATAACTGATCACCATCAAAGAAAACTTCACCTCACTATCTTCAATGTCATTAATCATCATAGCACATTGATCTTTCTTTGAATTTGTTAAGCAGGTGACCTCACCATCTAGAATCATTCTTAGAATAGGTACATCACTGGTCGCACACAACCTCGTCACCATATGAATAACCTCTTTTGTAATCTTTCATGGTCTATCTAGTCATAAGAACTAATCATGAACTTGAATTAGTATATATCTTATCCAATCAGACTCAAAGTCATCGGGTAGGTCAGAAACATAAGATAAACCCTTCTCAGTCAAATGCTTGTGCGCATTGTTCAAACCAGCACCATCACACAGTCCATTAAATGCATTCAAAACAACATTGTAACCAAGATTTTCAATATTTCAATGAATGAATGATCTTACATCCTCATTTAATAATAATTTGAATACTGGCCTCAGCTCCTTAGTAATCTCAATCAACACAAGGCTGTCCATAATGCTAAAAATGATCAACATAGAACAAGACCTCTGCAACACAACAAAGATACCACTTCAGTCCGTCGCTAGAGTTTTTCAAACCCTGCTTCACTTCAAGCATGAAAAACACAATATTAAATTCACAAACACTCTAAAACACTTTTAAATCCCATAGGATATGCTCTCAAGTGTATTTCTTAGCTCATAGAATGAAAAGTGACAAAAGAACTTCACTTTTTCCCTTATAACGTCTCATTACCAAGCAATAAATGTAAATGGTCAAATAGTAACCTTAACCGGTCACAACAACTAGAAACATAAAGAGTCACTATGCCATTAAAAAAATCATTACGTAAATGCATAGAATCATATGTATTGCAACATACCTCATCATATTCTTACACAACATCATTAGGCATCTAAATATGTTGATAAATCTTACCACGCACACAACTTAGGGGATAGGTTATAGATCTTACTTGATTTGTTTTCCCTATGCCAATATCTTTGACTTATTCAGATGATGAAGTCTCCATAGTACTCGATGTAGTGGAGTTCTCTGTCATTTCAAAATATTTCATTTCACCTTTCTTTACCCACGTTTCCTTCATTTTTTTCCTAGTTTCTTCAATAACTATAATCTTCTTGCCTTTATCATTATCGAGCCTATTCATCAGTTGACCTCCAGTATTATTATGTTTCTCTCTGCAAGACCAAGCAAGGTGTCCAATCTTATTGAAATTGAAACACACCATATCAGTTTGTCTCCATGGTCTAGCATTGCCTCTACCAGTTCTCATCCTATAATTCACTGCAGTGTGTCCAAAGTTGTGACAAACAGAACATGTAACATTGAATTTCCTCTCCGTTATGTAAGGGTTGCCTCAGTTCATAGGTGGCCTTTCATTTTTTTTTCTATTCATGCACTAATTATACATATGACCAAAAATGTTACACTGGTAAAAATTACCTTGAAAAATATTATTTTTAGCATTGTAACCATTAGATCTACCAAACAAATTTGCAAATCTAGGAACAGATGGATTAGTTTTAGACCAACAGACATTATCAGTATGTCCTTCCTTGTGGAAATTGAAACATATCGGTCTATACCTCCTCTTACCAAAAAAAAATTTATTCACCTTAGGTGCAGAATTTCCTTCTACATGAGTCTTCTTTGTACCAGATGTCTCACTGACTTCAAATTTGGAAAACCCTATTCCTCGTGTTTCACCATTTCTCCTTTGTCTAGAGAGTTGTTCATCAAGTTTCACAAAACTCTTGTTGAACTTGTCCAACAAGTCATTATCACTCTTCAACTCTTCCTTCAGCTTTCCATTCTCATTTCTCAGATCTTCATTCTCTATGACATTAGAATCATGAAGGTGTTCCCTCAATGTAGAAACTTCTTGCTCGGATCTAAAAATATCATCCACCTTATCCGTTAGGGTTTCATCTTTGACTTTTAGGGCATCATCTACAACTATCTTAGCTTCATCTACAACTTTCCTTAATTCTAACTCTTCACCCATTCTTATTGAGATTTTTTCCAACTCCCTTTTCATGTTCTTCTTTTCTTATTTCAGTTTGTCTAGCACCTTATGCATATCCTTATTGTCCTTAGCTAGCTGTTCATTTTCCAAGGTCACAAGTGATACCTCAGATTGATCAGATCCACTTTTCTCAAAAAGGTGTTTAATAAGATATTGAATCTCACTCAATTGTTCAAGAAACTCTTATCTCTTAGCCCTAGACCTCTTCAACTGGTCTTTAAGTTTCTTAATCATATCCTCAGCCTCAGCAAGTGGCCTTCTATAAAACTCCATGTCTCTCCTTTAATAATATCACCCAAGTTGTTAGGCTTCTTCAAGGGAAATAAGCTCTGATACCAATTGTTAATATATAGGCACACTGAGAGGGTGGGGTGAATCAATGTAACAATTCAACCAATAATTTGATAATGCTTTTAACCAACTTATAAGCAATGAAACATGCAAGAGTAACTATGCAGTAGAAGTAAAAAAATTCAAACATCCACAAAGCATAAATCATAACACCTTTATTTTTATCATTTAAACCTTGTAAGAGGGAGAAAACCATGATGGGGATGACACCCACAAATCTCTTCACTACAGTAAAAGAGTTTCCATGTTAGAAGCTTACAATACCCTGTTAGGGGTGCACTCGGTTCAAATTGACTAGTACCTTGTTAGAATTATAATGAGAGCTATTAGGATATACCTCACTAGAGGATTTAGAACTCCTTCTCAGAAGTCACCCTTTTAAGGATTTATACAAAAGGCTTGTTAAAGTCCACCTTGTTAAGGGATTTAACCTTTCTAACCTATTAGAGTTAGTCTTGAGCAATGAACCCAAATAATTGATCTGGAATGGCATTGATTTCATGTAAGATCCAATTCAATCTCTGAACTCTTGATGCAATAATCTACCTCTGTGTCTGATCATAACCACAAAAAACATGATCAATGACCCTAAATCACTGATTTAGCTTTCCTTTATATAAATATTCTTAAGTCGGTTAAAACATTAAAAATAATCAACATGTTGACCCAAAACTTTGACCTAACTCATGAAAACCTTTGCCAATAAAACCTAATATGTCAGGCCCAAAAAATAATACAAACATTTATTACAAAACACTTATAATAAATTAACTGCCTTGACCATCTGATCATCAGGAACCAATCAGTAACTCAACCAATTCATATAGAACACAACACAAAAATATTAACTTACACAGAAAGTTGAGTAAATTTTTGCGGTCATACATCCAAACTTCTCTGACCAAAACAAGGCTCTAGTAACGACCACACCTCCCCATGTGCTAGAAAAATTGATCACTACACAAAACACTTATGTTATTGTCTTCCTGCTAACTGGTCAGAATACTTAGCAAAAACAACTTCACCTATTCATCATGTTGATCGATAACAACAACCTATTCACCAAATATAATTGAGTTAATAAGATTCCATCAATAACTAACTCAAAATCACCATTTCAACTGTAAAAACCATCATAATGCCAACACGGCTTGTCATTTTTATTTAAAACAACTGTGAAATGTCATATTTTCATACTAGATTGGACAAATGAATCAGTAACTCACCTTCCAATAAGTCTTTTCACATCAAAGACAATGTTAAGAGGATTTTGGTAGCATCTCTAACGAGTCTCTCATTGGATGTGAAAGCAACCATAGGAGTGTTTATGCTACCTTTATTGTTAATGACAATTTCTACTTCATCGTGTTATTGTGAGTGTTTATGTAAAGATTTGCATTTGTGTGAACTATAAATCTTATATGTTTTTTTTTTAAGCAAAAGTGGAAAAGCCACCATAATTATATTATATAAACTGATTAAAGGACTCATCCGTGGAAGAATCAGGAAGAAAATCCGGAGTCATTTTCGTATACAAGTACAAAAATGTAGCCCGATGACTTTGATTTTCAACTAGAAAACCATATATATTCCTATAAGCTAAGGATTGGACAAATTGCTTTTCCACATGAAAATCAATAAACCCCTAAGAAATAAAAAATTTAGTTTGATTACAAACAAGGGAGTCGAGTACAAAAAACTTCACAAAAACACCGATGCCCCTAAAAATCCATATTGTTACTCCTCCATGGCTGTGGGAGGGAATTCTGACACCCATCCGTTGATCTCCTCAATAGAACAATTTGGATTCACTTCATTGACCTGTTGTAGGGATAACATAATTGGTGAAGAGGTCAAATTTAAGTCTGGAACCTGCTTGACTGAGGAAGAAGAAACACCAGTGGGTGATGGTGGCAGAGAAAGTGACAGAGAATGCGGTAGAGAAGGAGGAGGTTGATTCGGAAAAGTTAACAGATCCAGCACAGCATTGGAAGAGTTACGAATGTTATCAACCAAGTCTTTACCGAGAACCATACCCACAATTTGCAGGTTGTTGGAGATGTTGTGAAAGCTCTGGCGCTTCATAGCCCATTTAAAACATTCTTAGGCCATAAATTTTCATGACTAGTCATCAATTTGTGACGAGAGAAGAGGCCCCCAACCAAATCCTTACCAGACCAGAGGTCATACATTTGCAGAGCGCCAACAAGAATGTTATCCGCAATGAATTAAGGATGAACCACCTTGACCGCAATGAAATTGACAAGTTTGACTGACAATTAACTAGTGGATAGCTCTGTAGATCAGCCTGGAGTGACATTTGAAGACATTATCCAACTTAAGCCTGTCAATTCTCCCTAGAATAGGGAGCTCATTTGTAGATGGTGGAATAAAAACACTTTGGTTCCTAGGCATTAACTCATCATGAAGCCCACATGTCGAACATCTCAGGAGCTCCATCTTAAATGACATAATTCAATCGGCAAAAGAAGTAGAAACTCGGCCGATAACACTGAGATGGTGAAATTCAAGTGCAAAGATTGGGAAGATTTGCATCATTAACCACTCCAATAGATAATACTATACAACAAACAACTTGGTTCATGTGAATTGAATGATGTTGAAGAGCGAAAAAGTACATGAACTATGATAAAAACCACTTGCCAAACTGGGATGTCATTGAGCTGATAAAGTGTACCATCAAACATTTAAGATGAGGTGGATGAAGCTGACGCAATATTGTTAACATATTGCAGCAAAACTCTATGAAAATCCCTGTTGGATTTTATGAAAGTCTCCGGTTTAAAATCCTCAATGTCTAACCCATCACAACCTATGTTAGCTAGAAAATCTACCACAAGATTCCCCTCACAAAGGGTATGGGAGATATGTGCAATTTTGAATGAATCAAGAAGGGACCAAATATGTTGCAGTAAACAAGAGAGCTACCAATTATGGGATTCCTATTTGATACAGGTGTTAATGATTACCATGGAATCACCTTCAATATGGATTGACTAATAACCACCTTTTTTAGCTAAAATTAAGCCTTCAAAGAGAGAAAGGGTCTCCACCCTATTTTTAGTTCTAGGGGGAATTGGAGATGCTTTCATGGCCAGAGCTACACCCTTGAAATCTCCAATACAAATACCAATCCCTGATTGCCCTGGATTGCCACGGGATGCGCCATCAAAGTTAATTTTGACCGAGTCACATGTAGGAGGAATCCATTTAATTATGTTCCTGATATTTGGAGATGAAGATTGATTGTGATGAAGCCAACCAAAAGTGATATGAATTCCTTTCCACTCTCTAATAACCAAGTTGTCTGAGCTCGATAGAATTGGATTATATTTGACTCTATAATGGCTTGCATTCACCACTTCTGAAATGGACTGTTCAATACCAGCAATAACCAAATTGATTGGTGAAGAGATCTTGTGAAAGATTCTCTTGTTGTGTTTCCACCAAATTTCCCATACAACAATTGTAGGAATGTATCTCCATAGACAAGCAAAGAGTGAAGAAGAATATAATACTAGCCAAGCTTGGAAAAAATCCCAAAGTGTGTTTGGAAGAGAAGATGAGTATTGAAGTTTGTGAAAAAAAAACATCCAACATTTTTGAGAAAATATGCAGTTCAAGAATAGGTGATCATCATCTTCTACCTGTAGGTCACACATGCATCAGTTGAAATACTGAGCAATGTTAAGTGTAGCAAGCCTATCACTGGTGAGAGATTTCTTTTTCAATGCTAACCAGGCAAAACAACTAGCTTTGGGGAGGGTTACTGAGTTCCAACAAAAATAAAATGCATGACTTTGAGAGGTGAGTGAATCTTGTTGCTGAATGATTCTATAGCCATCTTTGATACTGTATTTGCCAGATTTACCCAGAACCCAAAGAAATTTATCCTCCCTTCCTGATAAAAAGACCATTATGTCTGATAATATTGATCTAAACCTAAATCTATCTTGAGAGGATATTGGTAACTCATCTGGGTCCTTCCATATAATCTTTCTTGAATATAAGCAAATTGCAGATGAATAATCTATAAGTTTGTTACCCCAAATTCTTTCTGAAGACTCAACTATACTATCCATTTCAGCTGAATGGATGAGGGGAGGAAGCCCACTCCAAGAATCATGCCAAAATCTTACCTTGTCACCACTATTCACCTCCGAAGAAACATAGTAGGTCACCACATCTCTAGATGCCATCATGAAGTCCCAAATAGCTTATCCTTTAGGGGGATTTTGGATGGAAATGACTCTAGTCGAGCAGAAAATATCAAGGTATTTTTGTTGCATGATTTGGCACCATTTGGTGTTTGGGTTAGAATACATCTGCTAGACTAATTTTCCTCCACAGGCCTTATTTCTATTATGCAAATCATGAATACCAGCACCCCCAATGGATTTACCATGTGACATATCTTTGAGAGAAACCAAAGGAATTTTCTTTTCTCCATTTATGTTTCCTGCCCATAGAAAATCATGAAGAATTTTTTGGATGTTCTAAATGACTGAGGCTGGAGCTTTGAGGATTGACAGATAATAATTGGGAATGGCTGCAAGGATTGTTTTGATAAGAAGAATTTTACCAACTAATGACAACCATCTAGCTTTCCAAGCCACAATTCTGGCCTTGATCCTTTCAATAATAGGTGTCCAATAATTGATCTTGTTTACTCCCATGAAAAAGGGAATGCCTATATAAATCGAAGGAAAAAAATATTCTGGGAAGCGCAGAATTGATATGATTTTGTTGGAAATAATTGGACTGGTATTGAAGATATAGACTTTAGACTTTAATAGATTAATCTTTTGCCCCGAGGCTATTGCATACAGGTCTAGAATTTGCTTGATCCTTTTGGCCTCCTTGACATTAGAAGCTCCAAAGAGAAGGGTATCATCTACGAATAATGAGTGGGTGATGGATATATTTGTTCTAACCAGCAATGAACCTTGCCAGGTACCAATATCATGAGCATATTGAATAAGCCTGCTGAAAGATTCTGAAGAGAACCGGTGATAAGGGATCACCTTGTCTAATCCCTTGAGTAGATCTAAAGAAACCGAATGGAGACCCATTAATGATAACCGACAATCCAGAACCTGAGATACATGCACGAATCCATTTACACCACCCTTTTGCAAAACCAAACTTATGAAGGACTTTGAATAGAAAGTCCCAACACACTCTGTCATAGGCTTTCATCATATCCAATTTAATCATGAAATGAGAGGACTTTGTAGAGTTAATAAAATGGAGAGCCTCATGTGCTACTAAAGCTCCCTCCATAGTTTCTCTTCCTGGTACAAATCCACCTTGTTCTTGTGATATCAGATTTGGGATCAAGTGGTGCAAGCGCATATAAATTGCCTTGGTGACTATCTTGTATATAGTATTACAAAGAGAGATTGGCCTAAAATCTGAATATGTTTTGGGCGACTTAACTTTGGGGATGATAGCTATATTCGTGGTGTTGAAATATTTCAGCATTGATTTATGTATTCTAGATTCTTCAAGAACACCAAGAAGGTCCCACCCAATAAAGTCCCAGCAAGCTTGATAGAAGACTGCAGTGAATCCATTGGGACCCGGAGACTTATCTGAGGACAAATAAAAAACCACTTTTCTAACTTCAAAAATTGTGAAAGGGGCCAGCAGATGCTCATTATCTGATTCTAAAACAATGGAGGGGATTGCTTGGAGAATATCAGTGAGTTGAGAATGTGAAGGGGCAGGCAGATTTGTTGGTGTGAGTAAATCTTTGAAGAATCTTACTCCTTCCTCCTAAATACCCTGGGCGTCCGTAATAACACTTCCCAGATGAGAGTTCTGTATAGAGAAAATATGGCTAGTTTCTCTTTTTTGTTTTGCAGATGCATGAAAGAACTGAGTATTTTTGTCTCCCACCCGTAGCCAGAGTTCATTAGTGCAGTCCAATGATTTTTTTGGTTAAGAAACTTAATTTTTGTCATTGGTTAGAATGCATGGGTTAGGAAAGCAAGGGAAAAATCTAATTCAACTAAACTACCGCATTTTATCTAATTCATTGAAAGAGTTATTTAGAAAAGCTTATATAAAGGTGAAATTTTCTTAAATTTCCAACTCTTTTGGAAAACCCATTTTAGTATACCGGTCAACCAGTATACTACGCATTTTTTCACCAATTTCTATACGCCCGATGAGACATATTCGCCAATTAGCAAAGAATCACCACTAAAAAAATCCCTATAGGAGACCATTGGACCTATTGTTCATAATGTAATACTCTCTTAGAGATTTAAAAAAATAAGAAGTAGTGAAGAAAAGGAGACCTATTAGTTTCAAGTGAAATTTTTTCGCACAATCTTCAAGTAGGAGAGAATCTTAATGAATGAAATTATTGGATAAAACCTTTGCCATTATGTACACTATAAAAATAATATTAGAAAATTATGAGATAGAACACATTAAAGTATCTGCATAGTCCTATGTCATCTAAAATTTAATGACACTTATTAAAATATTCTCCTTCATAAAACTCTCTCTCTCTCTCTCTCTCTCTCTCTCTCTCTCTCTAGTGCTAACACCAAAGTTTCGTGACCACAAATGTGAATAGGTTAAGAAAACTTAACCCATTTTCATCTTTAGTCCTCAAAGATGTTACAACATATTGTCTACAAGAAATGGTTGTAGTGCCAAAAATTTATACATTTTAATAATACATATCCATTTCAAATAGTATATATATTGCAAATTCAGTTGGCTACATACATTTTAGGGGCCATAAATATGAATTGGTTTAGTCAAAGTAATATGTACACATTACTTTGAGTCAAAGTGGGTTGTCAAGGGCCAAAAATCCACAAGTGAAAATCATATTATAGATACCATATTTTCATTTAGAAAATATTTGCCTGGAGATACTTATTACATATCTAAGGGAAAGTGTAAGTGTGGAAACTAGCCTAAGAAATGAGAAGTGTTTTTTCACATGTATTATATTGAAAATGCCATGATTTAGTTTGTGTTTTGGTCTTGTAGGGTTTGTATTCAAACTAGAACATTTGTTAATATTGCAAGAATACTGCACACATGTATCCAAGTCTCTTGAAGTGTATGTAAGGGGGTTGTTTGGTAGTTCTTTAATTTAGAAGGCGCTTAAGCACTTTGCAAGTAGCACATTTCTCTTCAATTCTAATTTTTATGACATCTTTGAGAACAACACGGTGAATCTAATCTAAAATATTGTCAGTTATACAGATGAATTTTTTAAAATCCAAAAATTTAACATGACCAAAATGAAGCTAAAAATATCGTCAATTATATTTTTTATTTCAAGGACAATGGTAACTAGGTCTTCTCAATCCCAACAACTAAGGCCAATGGTAACTAGGTCTTGTCAATCCCAACAAACTCAACATGCTAATGATATGTTCATTTTCCTTTCCCTTTTTCAATTTTGGGGTATGTAGTTAAGGATTCTTTTCATTGGTGTCAACTTGCTAGATTAACTATTATTTCAATGAAATAAATATTTCTTTAGGGAGATTTTAAAGAACCATTGATATCTAATCCACAAAGTTCTTTAGAGTGGCAAGAACAGACTGCTAGAGATGGAAGGAGGTATCGAGTTCAATGTGATGAAATTTTGCATTATTAGATTCATTTTTTTAAGAAACAAAATTTCTGAGTCAATCAGGGTTCGACATGGTCTTATGATATAGTTTTAGAAAACTAAGAATGGTTTATTTGTTGCTATCCCTCCTTTGGTTTGGTTTGCATGTAGTAAGCCTTTATAGGATCAAGTTAAGTTGTGTTTCAATACACATGCAATTTCTAAATATTTGTGAATAGTAGCACTAAACTTTAGATTTTTATGTTTATGTAGATACAATTACTATAAAAGGACTATAATTACTTACATGCAATAAATTAAGTTCCTAGAAGAGAAATCCAACAAATGTGTTAGAATGTGATTTTAATTATTGCTATTGTCATTAATGGTTGTCATTGATTTCAACATATTCTGGTTCATTGGTTGTGGTTCTATTTGGCTTTAGTGATCTAGAATTAGTGTGCTCCAGATGATGTGCTATAATTATTTATCATTGGCTGCTATTTTCCTGGTCCCATTCATGTTGTAACATACTAAGATACCTAGAAACAAGAAGCCATGCAAGATGAGCAGAGCGGAAGGATTTTTGAATTTGAGCATAGGCGAGAAACCAATTTTGCAGGTGCAGGGTGCTACTATGAGAGCCCATGAAGGAGGCCCTCTTGCAGACCAGGACAATGAAGACACAAAAAACAAGGATGGGGTCCCACGTGATAGATAGAAAGATCTAGGTAAAGAGGATGGGGGGATGGTGGGGAAATCAAGCATGTTTCCTAGGCCAGATGTGAATAGGGGGGCTCAGTCATGTGACAAGGAAGATTCTACCATGCACGATCCTTGGTCAACACTATTTGGGATTAAGCCTACTAGAAAGTCTCCTTTCCCAGTTATAAAGGACCTATCTAATAAGGAAAGGGTAAGTATGTTATTGCACTACTTGACGAACTGGTTGACCATAGTATTGCAACCATGTCTCTTACTCTGGTCTATAAATTTGTTGGGTTGAGGCCAAATATTGACATAGTCGGGGATTTCACAAAGAAAAATGGAACCAAAAGGGTCAAGTTGAAATAATAACTATGGTGAAGGGCTTTCTGTCTTTTGAGTTCTCATGTCAGGAGGACATGTTAAGATCTTATGTGCCGGAGCTTGGGCAATAGGGAAATCCTCTCTGGCCCTGTAGAAATGGTCTCCAAACTTGGATCTTAATGAATTTTTCTATATTCAAGCCCTTGTTTGGGTAAGGCTACTAGAAATCCCCCTAGAATTTTGGTACAAAGATGTCTTTGCTGGAATAGCCAAATCCTTCAGAGAAATTTTTATCGATTGAGCCATTGATGGTTGATAGAAGAAAGCTGGACATGTGGCCAGAAAGTTCCCAGTTTTATTAAGGAAAAATCCAGGAAGGCCCAAAGGATATTAGGAACGACCAAGGACCAGGTACCACAAGCCCAAACAATGGAAAAAAAACTAGATGTTTCAGGTGGGGACTGAAGCAAACAACAACAAAATTTGGAACAAAAAGGATTCATCAATGGTCATAATTGATAGCAAAAAGATATAAGAAGAAATGGAAGAAATCGGCAACAAAGATAATGTGGTGAATTCCCTACATTAGAAAGATAATTTTTTGGAGATGGTGGTGTTTCATCCCTCACTTGGGTCTAAGAATGTTCCAGAAGAAAATAATAAGCATGAAACCTGAGGTGCAGATAGTGCCATGGAAGAGCTGAGATATGGAGAAGGGATAGATTCGAGCCCCACCCTTCGTGAGATGGACAACTTCTCATTTGCACTGGGATCTCTAGAACCTTCCATGAAGCTTCGAGAGTTTAAGCCCAAGCAAAACATGTTGTTGGGTGACTCATCCCATGAACCAAACCCTAGAATAGAGTCAGAACAACTAGAGCAGGCATTCAAAATGGAAGAACTGCTAAAATCGGTCACCTTCGGGCAGCTCACAAGAATGGAAGATCTCTTTGTGAAATATAAAGAAGGGACAGAGGGAGAGTGAACAAATGTGAAGAAGAAAAAGAATAGAAGGGATCCCTCCCTGGTCTCCCCAGTAGAAACTAGGAGCAAGATAAAAGCTGATGTGGGTGTCAAATTGAAAACTCTAGGGAGATAGAAAGTGAGCCAGATCCGGAAAGAAGAAGCCTGCAAGA
Source organism: Thuja plicata (assembly GCA_018584345.1). Classification (NCBI taxonomy): domain Eukaryota; kingdom Viridiplantae; phylum Streptophyta; class Pinopsida; order Cupressales; family Cupressaceae; genus Thuja; species Thuja plicata. The sequence continues at coordinate 354,537 of MU223357.1, read as the reverse complement.
ATATAGTGGATGTAACCCAAAAGACCATCCAGGATACATGCACATCCAGAAAGAAATGAACCTAATATCTTGGAATATTCATGGGCTTAATGGTCCACATACGAAGGATGTAATAAGGAATATGATAAGGGATTATAGACCAGATATAATGTTAATCTAGGAAACTAAGATGAAGAAGGAGAAACTAGAGTGCATAAAATTGTGTAAAAATATGGATATGGTAGCCACCAGTTTGGATGGAGCCTCCAGAGGTCTACTGACTCTGTGGAACTCCTCTCACCTGAAGTTTGAAGTCATCTACAAAGAAGGTAATTTTTTACTTTTGAATTTCACTAACATAAAGGATAATGAAAGCTAGTACATCATGAATATCTATGATCCTAACTCTAAAAAAGGTAGAAGATCTTATTGGGACAAAATTAGAAGAATAGCGTCCATCTTTAATCTTTCAAAAGGAATTATTATGGGGGATTTTAATACCCCCCTTAAAGAAGGGGACAAACAAGGAGGTATTAATCCAGATTTGGAAAGTAGACAAGATCTTATGGACTTCATTAATGATCAAGCCCTTTTAGATGTGGACCTTCAGGGAGTGAAATTTACCTGGAGTAATAGGATAATTGGGAAAGATTGCATCAAAGTCTGGCTGCATAGAGCTTTGATCACCATTGATTGGCTAAATTCCCACAATAGTAAACTTTATTCCTTGGTGCAGATTGGGTCGGACCATTCTCCCTTGGCTCTCTCTTTGGATCCGCTTGTTAAGAAAAGAAACTTCCCCTTTAGGTTAAAAAAGATTTATACCACTCATCTTAATCTAACAAAAAATATTATGGAATGGTGGAACATTGATGTAAAAGGATTGACAATGTTCAGAGTGTCTAAAAAACTTAGAAACATCAAGATAAACATCAAGAAATGGAATAAGAAAGAGTTTGGTGATATCTTCTCCTCCAAAGAAAGGAAATAACAGATCACAATCTTGTCCAAGAGGAAATCCAGAGAGAAGGGTATGATGAGGACAGATTGCATAAAGAAAAAATCCTGCTATCAGAGTACTACAATGTTATAGGTAAGGAGGAACTTTTCTGGAAGAAAAGATCTAGATCCATATGGCTGGGGGAGGGGGACCAAAATACTAGGTTCTTCCACTTGTCCATAATGAAACACAGGGACACCAAAAGGATCAGTAGCATAAAGAGGGGGGGAAAATATTGCAGGATGACAATGATATATCTAATGAGGAAATTGATTTTTTCTCATCCCTTCTCTCAAAAGACCATGACCTCTCTAAGGAGGACTAGGAGGTCCTCTTGAGAAACATACCCAAAATCATCTCGGGAGATCAAAACAAAGTTCTGAGTGTAATTACTAATATGGAAGAAGTTAAAAAATCCCTGGATTCCCTTCCTGGTGATAAGGCCCTGAGACCGGATGGTTTCCCTATGTTTTTATTCCAAAGGTACTGGGAAGTAGTCAAATTTGATGTGGTCAAAGTGGTGCAGGAATTCTATGGATCCAAAAACCTTCTAAAGGAACTTAATGCTACTTTCCTAGTTCTTATCCCAAAATTCTTAGGGGCAGATTCTATGGAGCTTTTCAGACCCATAAGAATATGCAATTCTTTATATAAGATTATCTCCAAATTCATTACCATTAGAATTCTCAAAGTCTTCCCTTCTATCATTGCTCACTAGTAGTTAGGATTTGTTTGGGGTAGAAAAATTCTTGATTCCATTATGGCGGTGCATGAAGTGATCCACTCCTTAGATGCTAGAAAGAGGGAAGGAATTCTTCGCAAGATGGACCTTTCCAAGGCATATGATCATGTTGATTGGTCCTTCCTGCTAAAGGTTCTTAGAGCTTTTGGTTTCAACTTGAATACTTGCAAGATCATCCATCAACTCATTTCTTCTCCTTCGCTGGCAATTCTGGTCAATGGTTCTCCATCCACTTTCTTCAAAGATTCTAGGGGTTTGAGACAAGGATACCCCCTGTCTCCCATCCTCTTCATTATTATGGTTGAGTACCTTGGGAGATTGATCATGGAAAAAAGGAGAAATGGGGAGCTAAAATGTATCAGACCGTCCTCATGTATCACTATTTTCTCTCACCAGTAGTTCATCAATGATACCATTTTAGGAGGGGAGGCTTTGGTGAGGGAAGCTAGAGTGGTTAAAAAAATTCTTAACTCCTATACTAGAGCCACTGGACAATCTATCAACTAGAGTAAGAGTTCACTCTTTTTCATAAATACCCCTGAGGATAGACAAAGGAGAATTTCATATATCTTGGGATGTGGCATTGGCTCCCTTCCATCTAATTATTTGGGTCTCCCTCTAGGTGTTAAGCCCCCTAAGGAAATCTGAAACAAAATCATTGATAAATTCAATAGGAAATTGGCAAGCTAGAAGGGGATCACTCTCAATCAAGCGGGTAAAATCCAGTTGGTAAAATCTACTCTGCAAAACCTACCAACATATGCCTTAAGTCTCTTCTCAATACCTACTAAAACTATGGAGGCAATGGAAAAAATTTAAAAAATATTTCTTTGGTTAGGGGCTGAGGAGCATAAGAGATTCCTCTAATTTCTTGGGACCAATTTGTCCTCCCAAAAGGTGTTGGAGGTCTTCGAATAAGGAGAATCAGGCCTTTCAATAAAGCTCTCCAAGAGAAACAGATATGGTGCATCTTTCATGGCAAGGGGGAATGGAGAGATGTTTTTGAAGATAAGTATCTCTCTAATGATTCTATGAGTTATTTATTTCGTTGTGATGATATTCTTAAAGGCTCTTTCATTTGGAATGGCTTCCTCAATGCTAAAGAGTTAGCCAACTCTAAAGCTAAATGGAAAATTGGCAATGGTCAAACCATTAAATTTTGGGATGACAATTGGCTCTTGTTCGGTCCACTGAAGGACTATGAGCCTTACAAAATATGGAGGGATGAGTGTATCTATAAATTTGGCCCTCGATTTTGCAACTATGAAGTAGGGAATGTCTAGGTGGACACGCCCTCTATCTCTTAGGATTTATCTTCCCTCATTATTGCTCTGAATGTGATCTCTTTATCCCCTAATTAGGATGTCTTGATCTGGGAAGGATCCCCCAAAGGTTCCTTCTCGGTTGCTTCTGCCTACTCTTTCCAGATGCAACTAGGAGCCAAGCCTATCTGGGCTAAAGCCTGGTCCCCTAGCCTTATTCCAAAAATTAATGTCTTCTTTTGGCTTTTACTTCTGAACCACATCCTTACTATTGATAACCTTTTGAAGAGAGGCCTCTCGATCCCCAATAGGTGTGTGCTTTGTAATTGTCAAGTTAAATTTGTGGATCACTTGTTCATTCATTTCCCCTTTGTCAGTTCCATCTGGATGTCTCTCCTCTCTATTTTTGGACTGCAATGGTGCTTTCCTCCTCTATCCAGGACCTTTTCTCCCAATGGACCCTACCTTTCAAGCACACTGCTCTTCACAAAATCTGGACCTAAGCTCTCCCTCACCTATGCTGGGGAGTTTGGAAAGAGTGTAAAAACTGCATCTTTAGGGATTGTTGTGCCCCTCCCAAAATCATTTTTTAAAAGATTCACCATGCTCTAATGGAAAATTTTGTTTCCTGCGGTGGTACTAACCATTTTAGAGGTAAATACAACTATGGTGACCCTAAGAATATCAATTATAAAAGACAGAATTGCTCCTGGAGCTATCCCCTGGAAGGATAGTTTAATGCCAACTTTGATAGTGCTACCAAGGATAATCTGAGAAAGGCGGGAAGTGGTGGTATGATCAGAAACTAGTATGGTAAGGGTACTGCTGTTGTCATCCTCCCACTTGGCACCCAAACCAATCACTTTGAAGAAGCCAATGTAGCCCTCCAAGTTACCAAATTAGCCCATGATATTGGGATCAAAAACCTTTGTCTAGAAGGTGACTCTAGCAAAATTATATACTGCCTTAACAATTTACACCCACCATCATGGACTATAGCCAATATGATTGAAGAAACCCACAATCTCTTGAATACTTTTGAGAAGATACACAAATCCCACGTGTACAGGGAAGACAACCAGGTTTATGACTAGTGTGCCAACTTGCTGTGAAAAGTGACACTCAGAGGAGGTGGCTTCATGGAGGAGACCTCCCACGTGAGGTGAAGGATTTAGTTAAATACAAAAAAATCCAGGGAAATGAGGGAATTAAAATTATTAATCATGAAATTAAATGTTGTATTTCATAACAGTTTTCTCATAATTGGAAAGTATGAGATTGATAGGAAGGGAAATGAATCCAAATCTCATTCGCACGCTTTTTGGGTGCTCATTCACAAAGTTAAAACTTACCTTTTAAGGCATACCAAAAGCATAATCTAGAACACTTCGGCGAGAAATTGTTTGTTAAGTTGTAAGTTGAATCACCATACCATGACTCTGAGCTATAATCTTGCAATGGGTGGAAAAAGACACAGAAGGGAGACCTCTAATGACAGTGATAAATGGAGGAGACAGATTAAGGTCTGGAATTATCTACAGAAAGGTGGTATCTCTACTTTCATCAAAAGGATTCATGGTGGGAAGTCGTCGGTGACCAAAATGTTTGTGAAAAGATGAGATGAGGGCAGTGTGGTGATTGACGGGATAAAATTTGTGGTCAGTGAGGAGGTCATCTCCATTGTTACTGGCATCCCCATTGTGAGTAATAAATTTTATAGGGATCAAAAAAATTTGGACTCTACGATCAGCGACTTCATGAGGAATGAGGAAGAGAAGAAATCTCTCATCAAAGTTGGGACTTATTAGCTGCCAGAAGGCATCAACATGTTGTGGAGATTCATCTTGAAGGATATCATCTCTTATGTCACGCTAGATACCAGGTTCGATAGGATCAGAACGTATCACTTCCTTCTCATGAACCACTTTAAACATGGTGTGCATGTTTCTATCCTATTCTACTTATATGCTTCTATCAATGAAAATATTAATGGTTATAGAGATAAGGCTATTGTGAATCCTTCTCTACGTGAGGGGTTTTTACTTCTCATGTACGTGTACTTTAAAGCCCAAATTATGGGGAAGGAGATTGTTAATAAAGAGGACAAAATGGATGTCTCTGGCTCTGATTATATCCCCTCAGAGACTGAATACAGTGAGGGTTTGCACTCTGAGGGTTAGGAAGATTGTAACATTAAGAAGAAGAATATGGGATCCTCCTCTAAGAAGAGAGTTGCCAGTACTCATACTATAAAAAAAGAGAAAATAGTGACCCCATAGAAGAAACATACTACTACTATGATATCTTCTGAGGAGTATAATAATAATGAGGAAGGGATGAAAACTGATTATGAGGAAGAGATATCCAGCAAAAAGGGAAAAAAGAAATGGGAGATCGCTATTGTGAAGTGCCAAAATAAAAAGAGAAATAATAGGGAAGAAAGAAAAAGCTGGAAGACTGTGAATGAACATATTCACATAAATACCCCTGGCTCTTGTGATAAGGTGAAGGAAAAACTTCAGGATGAGCATGACGACACTAACCAGGGAAACCCTTCTCACCAGTTTTTTGATGCACCAAGAAGGGGCAGGACAGTGATTTTTGTTGCTATGTGTCTGTCTAGGGGAGGAAGACGGTTTGGCACAAATTTTATGTTAAGACTTCCAAAATGGGGATAACCAAGGAAGTCATTAATGCCAAAGTTATCGAAGGTGAGGATGGCAAGATAAATCTGGAGGATCTGATTGACCTGGCTATGGTGTTTCTCAGTGATAATTCAAGGGAAATGGAGCTCAACCTTCTCAACAATGCTAGAAACAACATGCTGGAAAACTATAGGTCAATCAAGTGGTTATACCATGAAGTGGGGGAACTCAAGAATAGAGCTAAAGGGACAGAAAACATCAATTGTGATGGCACTACTGAAGATCAGATGAGTCTAAATACCAGGGTCAATAAAAAATGCTAAGGTTTAAGGTGACTCTTAAAATCATTGTGGAGTAGAGCTTCAACATCCTGAAAGCCTCCAATGAGCATATCAAGATTCTCATTGAAAAAATGGAAGAAAAACTTGAGGGAACTAATGTGGCCAAAACTAGCATGGAACAAGAGCAAAAGCCTAAAGAGGGACCTGGAAAGAGGACTAGGGCTAGTTCTAAGAAGAAGAAAGAGAATGAAACTTTGACTAATCTCCAAAAGATAAAGGAATTTTATGTAAAGGTGGAGATCGTCGAGTCCAAAGTGGCTAGCCTGCTTGGAAACATCTCCTGATTGTGTTCCCTTGCTCTTATGGTTGTCCCTATGTTATTTTATCTTTTTAGTAGTTTAGTGTTTTTAGTTGTGATCCTGGTGGTGGCCTGTTTCATTTTTGGCACTGTTGTTTTTTGTCTGGGCATACATTTTGATCTTAAGCTTTGTAATTGTGTTTCAGTAACCCTGTAAAACCTATTTTACTTAATCAAAAATATACTAAGATACCTTATTTTGGGTCCAAACCTGTCTGGACATCGATGATTGTGGTTCAATAATATAATATGAATTGTAACATGTAGATATTATTCTTTTATCTTAGATAGTGTGATGAATGGATAGTGTGTTGCATTGAACAAGAAGATTTTGGTGTTGTCTACATTTCATTCCTTCCACCAAAGGAATGTCTTTTTGTGACCTATTTCAAATTGTATATGGTCAACTTTGTAAAATGATAATTAATATTGTTCTTGGCTGACATGGATGGATATGGAAGCATGTAATGATATATATAGGTCGAATGATTTATGTTTGATGAGGAGATATGTGTGAATGATGTGAACTTGAAGAGAAGATATTAAAACTTCATTGTTTGTGTCACTGTATGCAAGCGGTGACAACAGATTGTTGTATTATTCAATGTTGTAGTTGGTGTGAAATATTTTAGTGGTAGAATTATTTTTCATTGTTTCTTTTTTTGGAAGTTAGCCAATGTTTATCTATGATAGTTGGTTTAAGTATTTAGGGAAGTTATCCTAAGTGGTAGTGAGCCTTACCTGTAGTGAGAAAACCTACAGTGAGCCTTTGTAAAATAACCTTAATTGGTGTTCTTATTCATGAGAATTAGTTTCTCTGTGGTTTTTCCCATCTTGGGTTTTCCATGTAAATCTGGTGTTCATTGTGTTTGGTGTTTGTTTGTGCTTTCAATTTAATATAGGTTATGTTTATCTAACTAATTAATGTTTCTCCAGATTAATTATGTTAATGAAATTGTTTTATGATAACTTATTCACCCGCTCTCCTCTCAGTTATCTGGATTGTTCTACAATTTGTATCATAGTTATGGTTCCTCAAAGGAGACCTTAATTTCTTAAGGTAGAACTGATGGCGCACAAATTGTCAATTCCTATGTTTGATTGATCTGACTAGAGTTTGTGGAAAGTACAGATGCGAGGTTACCTAAATTATCTGAGCTATACTACTTGGAAAGTTGTTGACAAAATATGTCACACCAACTAATGGTCTTACTACTACATATGATATTTTTTCTCATAAAGAGAATGAAAGAGCAAGGTATACTATCTTTAATGCTTTATCAAAAATTGAGCTGACAAAAGTTATTTCATTGAATATTGCTTATAAATATGAAAATCTAAGAATGGAAGAAGGTGAAAACATTGCAAGTTATTTGTAAAGAGTTGACAGTGTTGTGAACAAATTCAAAAATCCAGGAGGTACTCTAACAGATCAAGACATTATGGAGAATATTTTGATGACCCTGTCAGATAGTTATAGCGACAAGATCTCTGCAATTGAGGAAATCTATGATCCAAAGCAGTTTACCAGAGAACAACTATTTGGCACTTTGTCTGCTTTTGAGATGAGAAATATTGGAAAATAAAAGGAGAAAATTGAAACTACCTTTAAAGCCACAAAGACAGGGGATTACTCAAAGAGTGAAATTTTTTATGAGCTGGAAGCAAATTTCACAAGGAACTTGAAGAAAGGTGTCGACAAATATAAATGTATGTTACCTCTCAAATATTTTAGATGTGGAAGGATTGGTCATATAACAACTAGGTGTCCTAAAAAGGGAACAAAATAGAAGTTCAAAAGATTCAATAAGAAAGACTTCTGTGTTAACGAAAATGTTAGTATATCATATGATGAATCAGATCAAGAGGATTGCCTATTTTTTGTTGAAAAGGAAGAACGTAGATTTGATATTTCTAATATTTTTTCAATATCTAATGGTTTCACTAAGAATGCATTGTATGTTATAATAAATAAAGATGAGTGGTTGATTTATAGTGGATGTGCAAATCATATGAGTGGTGATAAAAGTAGTTTTGTTAAAATTCAAGATTATGATGGTGGTCCTATTAGATTTGGTGATGATAAAATGATACAAATTGCTGGAATTGGTTCTATTACTTTCTATAGAAAACATAAAACTGACAATGTTTACTATGTGAAGGATTTGCATCACAATTTTTTGAGTGTTGGATAGATGTGCAAAAATGGTTATGATGTTGTATTTCAAAATAATGGATGTTAGATCCAGAAGAAGTTTGGAATTATTATTTATGTTGGAAGAAGGACAAGTGGAAACATGTATCAACTAGAAACTGTTAAAATGCTTAATATCACAATCTGATGATAGTTGGCTCTAGCACCAAAAGATGTGTCACATTAACTTTGATAATTTGGTATTAATAAGTTTAAATAGTGCAGTTGGATATTTTCCAAACAAACCAAACAATATCATCTACCACTAGTAAATTTTACCTTAAATTTTGATGAGAATTAGTCAAATTTTCTACAACAATTGGTCGAATAGGCGACTAAAAATGTCATCGATCTTTTGTTGTCAAATTTTCCACATGGTAAATAATAGTCAAACTTTTGACCTCATAATTGGTCAAATTGTCGACTGAAACAATCTCTTGGAACTGGAAGAATAACATGTCGATCAATTGGTGTAAATGTTGAAATTGAGACTATTTTGTCGTCAAAAAATCCACCTAAATTCGTCGAATAGACCGTTGAATGTATAGCATCCTAGTCGAATTTAGTCCATTTTTTCGTTGAATTAATGTTATTTAAAGGTCAAAAAATTGACCAATACTAATTTTTGGTTGACAAAAAATTATGGTGATTGAACAAAGCATTTTCATTGTACTGTATATTCACAGCCTCAAGAAAAATCAAACTGACTAAGAAAGCTTCGTTTACCTACAAATTTGTGTGCTTGTCTGAGTTTGATACGCAGATCTGCGTATCAAACTCAAACAAGCACACAAATCTGTAAGTAAATGTTGATTAAATATTTTATTTTTAATAGCAGTTTAAAAGGCTATTTAAATGTTTTGACGGTTTGATAAGAACAAAATTGGTATTCATCACAATGGCGCGTCTCATCATCACAACTAATCCACCTTAAAAAATTGAATATGTTTTCTTTTATTAAATATTTATTAATCAAAATTCGAATAGAAAATTTATACCTTGAGTACTACAATTCACATTAGAATCGATCGATGCCTCCATCGTGCTTGGCCGGTGCAATATCAATATCAGCAGGTTACATTCCAATGTAAATAAAATAGATGTAGATTTAGATGAAGATATCATAGAAATCCCTAATTCACAGTCTATCGTTTGTTCTATGAAACACTAAATTAGGGATTTCTGAGATATCCTCATCTGTATCTACAGCTATTTCCTCTGTTGTTGCAGGTGCTTTTCCCCTATTTGATATTTATCTTTAGGTTCCACACTCGTTCTGTTTGTTTTTGTCAGCTTCTCTTTGAGCTTCTCTTTGTTTTGAGAATAGTTTAACATTCTCTGAGAAACATAATTGTATGCATCATGGTCACATTTTTTTGGAGACAATGTAATTGAGTGGTATACCCAGACGATGGAGAGCAACTTCTGCACCTCTGGATCCAAGTTGTTATCCATCCCGCAGTGTCAAATTGGAATCAGAGGTGCAGAAATTGCTCTCCGTGTAGGTATAAAACTCAATTATGTTGTCTCCAAAAAAATGTGACCATGATGCCTACAATTATTTTTTGAGAATAGTTTAATTAACATTCTCTACTTAACAGGGCCAACCACGTGAAGGAGGAAGCTCATCTGACCCCTCCTAGGAGCCTCTTATGACCCTTTATGAAATTTTAAGACCTCTAAGATGTATTCTTAGAGGTTGTAAATGGTTGTAAAGGGTCATAAGGGGTCCTGGGACGCAATAGATGAGAAACATAATTGTAGGCATCATGATCACAATTTTTTGGAGACAGCATAATTGAGTGGTATAACTAGATGATGAAGATCAACTTCTGCTCCTCCAATTCCAAGTTGACAATGCGAGATCCCAAGATCATAGATAAGGAATAAATTTAGAGAGCGGAGGAGGGCCATAACGACAAAAATAATACACGACAAACCTCAAGTTAAATGAGGCAACTGCAAACATTTTAATAGAATTTTATTAAAATGTTTACAGTTGCCTCATTTAACTTGAGGTTCGTCCTGTATTATTTTGGTCATTATGGCCCTCCTCCGCTCTCTAAATTTATTCCTTATCTATGGTC
>MU223357.1:316499-337643 GCA_018584345.1 Thuja plicata | reverse complement strand
TTATAAAATGACTCAAAATGGTTAAATCCACAAGCAATTAGACTCACGGGCCCTACAACACCAAAACCCCCAAATCTTGACTCCAAACCCTGGTTTGCTAGGGCTTCCCCAATCTCCTGTTACAACTTACTCCTGCATCAAATTAGTGATCGAATCACCATTCATTCAACATGAAAAAATGTTTTCAAACATAAAAACCCTTCCTTTTTCGGACAGATCATCCACTGCTACACATTGCATCCAATTTCATTATATTTTCTCACTGTTCTTTAACTGTGATCACCTTTACTCCACACAACTCTGCATATGCACAGTTAATGATCTAATAATATAGGTTAGAATTAACATTCCATGGTTAGAATGGTTCTCAATATTAGATAGACCACTAGTGTAACAACAGTTAGAATGGTTCTCATTATTCTAAGTTCCTACTGCAACAACAGTTTCAATATAAAATGAGACTCATTCAAAAATGGCATGAATTGAACAAAGAAATGTTGCAATTCCTTTAATACATTAGAATAACCGAATTGAGACTTCAAGATGAATGAATTTTGCAGAAAATAGAGTATTTATATTGCTTACAATTTTATCCATTTTCACCCTTATTGGAAATCGATTCGACATACCTTAACCCTCTGGTTCAACTCTTCACCCTATTAGCTTCTACCGGCTCCTTTGCGCGTGCACGCTGAAATGAAATGCTCAAATTAAGTTTCAAACTTTTGTTTTTTACTTTATGTTATCGTGTTAGTCAAAATTTTGACCAACACGGTGTTAGTCAAAATTTTGACCAACACGGTGTTAGTCGAAATTGCGACCAACACGGGGCATTTATTAAAAAAAAAAAGTTTTCCTTCTATAATGCGACCAACCAAAATATTTCTATTTGATGGTCGAATTGTTCAGTCAAAATTTAAGGTCAAATGTACTAGTGTACAAAGAGTTTCAAGAAGGAAAACAAACAAGAGAATCATTCAAAGGATAAGACCATTCTTCTACTAGTTTGTTGGTTCTTGTACACACTGACCTATGTGGTCCAACAAGAACAAGAAGCTTACAAGGTGTGAGATATTTCATGCTTTTAATTGATGATTATTCTAGATTAACTTGGGTTTCATTATTAAGAGAAATATTAGAAGCTTTAGAGAAAATCAAGATATTCAAAGAAGGAGTTGAGAATAAAGTAGATAGAAATATCAAGTGTTTGTAGTTTGATAGAGGAAGAGAGTTTACTTTTGATGAATTTAACAATTTTTATGAGAAAAATGGCATCAAAAGATAGTTAGATACCCCAAGGACACCATAGTAGAATGGTGTGGTTGAAATAATAAACCAGATAGTTCAAGAAGCAGCCATAACAATGATCAAAGAAGCAGGTTTACCAAAGGTATGTTGGGGAGAAGCTATACACACAACAATATATACTCTTAACAAGGTACTCTTTTGAAGAACATATGGAAAGACATCATATAAGATATGACATGGAAGAGCTCCAACAGTAAAGTATTTCAAAATATTTGGAGAGATGGAGAAAATATTATAAATTTTGATAGTAGAAATGATGAAGGAATATTTCTAGGTTATTCTACAAAGAGAAAATCTTACCAGTGTTATAATAAGAAACTGAACAAGATATTTGAAAGTGTGAATGTGAATATTGATGAAGATATTCAAAGATCTCCTGAAAATCATATTGAATATGAATCTAACTCAGAGGAAAAAGGAAAATAAGATAAGATAGAATAAGAAGAGACAAATAAGGCTCTGACATCTACAAATAAGACCCCAATGTATGTAAAGAGAAATCATTTAGAAAATCTTATTATTGGAGATAAGAATAAATGCATTATCACAAGAAGTAAGGAAGCTCAATAACAAGTTGTATTGTGTTTACTATCAGAAATTAATCCTAAGGCTATACAAGAAGCATTGTAATGATCAAATTTAGGTAAAGGGAATGGAAGAAGAGCTTGATCAGATATAGAAGAATCAAACCTATGATCTTGTGCCCAGGCTGATAGATAAAAATGTGATTGGAACAAAGTGGGTGTTTAGAAATAAGCTAGATGAAAATAGAAAGGTGATAAGGAATGAGGCAAGAATGATTTGTAAATATTACACTCAGATCAATGGTATTGATTTTTAAGAAACATGTGCCCCTATTTCCCGGATGGAAGAAAATAGAATATTCTTAGCCTTTGCATCTTTCAAAGATTTCAAAATTTATCATATGGATATAAAGTTAACATTCTTGAATGGAGAACTGAAGGAAGAGGTCTACATTGAACAACTAAAAGGATTCAAGTCAGATAGTGATCCAATTGTAGTTTGTAGGTTGAAGAAAGCATTGTACCGATTGAAGCAAGTACCTAGGGCTTGGTATGGAATATTATACAAGTATATGATAAGCCAAAATTTTTAGAATGGATACGTTGACAACAACTTATACTACAAAGTTTACTCAGATCAAATATTAATTGTTATAGTGAATGTTGATGGCATAATATTTGGAGGTAGTGATGATATGTGTAGAGTATTTGCAGAGGAAATGCAATTATAATTCAAAATATCTATAATTGATGAGTTAAATTTCCTTCTTGGATTACAAGTAAATCATAATAGAAAAAGTATTTTCATTTCTCATTCCAAGTATATCAAAGAATTGTTGAAAATGTTTGGGTTGGAAAATTCTAAAAAAATTTGTACACCTAGTGTTATTGGATACAAGTTGACAAAAGATGATTATTCTCCCAAAGTTGATACAATTAAATACAATTCAGTGATTAGAGGTTTGTTGTAATTGACTACCACTAGACTAGATATTATGTATGTTTTTTGTTAGCTCCCAAATTTCAGCAAGAACCAAAGGAATCACATGTTGTTGTAGTGAAAATGACTTTCATATATTTGAAAGGGATAGAATAATTTGGATTATGGTATCCTAAGGATTTAGATTTCACTTTGACAACCTATATTGATGTAGATTGGGTTGATTGTGTTGAACATAACCAGAGAAGTACAAGTGGTGGAGTTTATTTTCTTGGCTCTCAGTTGGTTGCATTGTCAAGTAAGAAATATGATTTAGTGTCATTATCTATAACTGAAGTTGAATACATTGCAACATCTTCATGTTGCACTTGGGTACTTTGGATGAAATCAACATTGAAGGATATTGGTGTAATATTTGATGAACTAATCTCAATTATGTGTAATAATACTAGTGTCATAAAACTTCTAAGAACTTAGTACAACATTATAGAATAAAACATATATCCATTAGATATCACTTCTTGAGGGAAACATTTTTGGATAGTGAAGTAAGACTTGAATATGTACCTAGAAAAGAGAAAATTGCAGATATTTTCACAAAATCATTATACAATGACACTTTTGAATATCTCGGGCAGAAGTTGGGGGTTATGCCCCTTCCTAGTCAGAACTAAAGTGCACCGAGGTGTGCATTGGTCTAGGGTATTATATGCATATTCTTTTCTGGATCAATTCTTAGTACCTTCCTCTTAGGGGGAGTAGAGTAATTTCTTCAGGGGGATTTTTGTCCTTTATCGTTGTTGACAAAGGGGGAGAAGAAAAGAGGACCTAAGTCTAATATTTATTTATTTTTCTTTGTCATTGATGAATGTTGTCATCAATGACAAAGGAGGAGATTGTTAGAATGTGATTTTGATTATTGTTATTTTCATTAATGGTTATCATTCATGTCAACATATTCTGGTTGATCGGTTGTGGTTCTATTTGGATTTGATGATCCAGAATTAGCATGCTTTAGATGATGTGCTATAATGTTCTATCTTTGGTCTTGATTGTCCTAGTCCCATTCATGTTGTAATGTATTGAGATTCCTTTTTTTGGGTGAAGGCCTATCTAGACATTGTTGATTGTGGTTTGACAACATCGTTGCATTGTAATGTGTAGATCTTATTCTTTGGCTTCAGATAGTGTGATGAGTGGATCATGTGTTTCATTGGGTGAGGAGATTTTGGTTTGGTCTATGTTTCATTCCTTCCATTGTGAGAATGTCTTGTTGTGACCTATTTCAAATTTTATATAGGGGTAAGTGCTCCAAGATGGTGTGAAAAAGGGGGTATAAGTGGCCATTCTTAACTAAAATCAGGTAAACCTAAACTTTGAAGAGAAATTTGAGAGTCATGCACTCAAAATTAGAAGATGTGCATGTTGGCATATCTGATGTAGTGACGAAAATATATTTTTGGAGATGTCATGATTATATTTGATTATAGGATGATTAGATATTATATTGTCTTTGATGTCAATTATAAACTTTCTATTCTTATTATGTTTCCAAGCATAGTTGTGATGAATGAATGGTTATGGTGAGTTTCATAGGTTTCTATCTTTATGGGAGACTTAGGTGTATCTCTGGATGTCTAATGCATGACTGCTACTGTTGAAGTGATCTTATGAGAAATTTTTGATTAGTTGAAGTATAACAGTGCAACTGCTAGAATAGTTAATCGAATGTGATATATGATTTGAATATCTTGTCAAATATTTGTTGTATCTTGTGGCACGGTCACAAGATATAGTGGTCAATAATGTTCAGATGCTAAAGTTGTGAAAGTAACTAATTTGAGTGACCAGTGTGCAGGATAGATGATAGGTGAGCAGAGACAGGGTTGTTTTTTATTAATGTAACAAGAGGTTTTGAAGGGGCCCCGAAACCCTTTACAAAGCTCCAAAAGATAGACAACAAAGGACAAGGAAACAACGAACTGTCATAAGTGACAGAAAACAAAAAGAGGGCTAAAGCCCAGATTTATGATAAAATTATATTACAAAACCTCAAAATAGTTAACAACAAAAATATCCCAGCAGACGGATAGCAAAAAACTTCCAGCAACCCAAAACACTAAACAACTTCCAACTGATCATTTAGCATTTGAACTTCAACCATCTGTAGCTCCATACTCTAGATTGAGTCCCACAATTTCTTGACATCTTTAGTTTGGACTTGGGCTTTCTTTTTAGTGCTAGAACGAGTCCTAGATCTTGGGCCGAAAATGTGAATTTCTTGAGGGCTATCTTCCTCCTACATTGCCTTGTCACTGTCATTTCCGTCCAGAAGGGTATATAAAGATTTCAGATTGTCCAGGGAATTATTCATACCCATTTTTCTAATGGCAGTAAGATTTTTGATGAGTACCTTGTTGTTTTTAATCTTATCATTAATGTTTCTGAGCTTGTTGTCAACTATAACACTGATCTTGGTATCCATATTGTTAACCTTATCAAAAACATTATGACCCTGCTGGTACATGGTAGCATCATCACACATTTTGTCAACAATTTCCTCCAGCAGCGCGATCATGTTTTCCAAATTCTTATATTTATCTTTGATCTCCTTTATGTCATCATGAATCCACTTATCCATATTGTGCTATTATTTTCTTTATTTTTTCCCATTTGAAGAAAAGAAATAGAGGCCACCCTTTTGACATTGACTTGTTTCTCATGAAGATCATCCTCAAGGCTCCTCCTATTATAGACATTATTGTCTTCAAGGTCACCTTTCAAATTATCCCAGCTATACTCAGGCTTCTCACTGTCATTGTTATCTTTCTCAGTTTTATTGATTTCCTTATCGAGGAAAATATCCTCCTTAGTGTTCTCTATTTTTCCTTTGTCAGTCTCCATTTCCCCTGTTTCCTTTTGGTAATCCTGAGCATCATGAATCTGGTCTTCTCCACCTTCATTATTGAGAGTGTGGTCATCATTGTGGGTTTTAGTTTCCCCTGATTCCCTCTGAGACTCTTGACTTCCTTGATTTTGTTCCTCATCACCATCCTTATTTGCAGTATGGTCTTCAATATGGGTGTCAATCACATTGTCAATTTCTTCCATTATTTCATCTAAAATTTTGTTCCCCAGATTCTGGGTCTCCTCGAGATCATCTTTTCCACCCAGAGACACATTGGTAGAGGTATTCTTCATATCCTCAAATTTTTCTGACTTCCTTGTAAAACTCTCATCCTCAGATGACACAGTTTCTTGTTCATCATCAGTTTTCATTCCCTCAATATCATCATAAATAGACAGAGATATATCCGCTTGAACTGGGCCTCTACAACTTTTTTTATCAATTTCCTTACTAGGGCTCTTACCTGTAGACACCTCCAGACTTTTCCTCATAGCATTCACAATAGTTTTAGGAATGGGGTCGGGGATATGATTCTTGACATAGTCAGTAATCAAAAAAATTAATCCCTCATGTAAAACAGGGGAGGACTTACTTCTATGGTCACTGATGCTCTGATTGAGTGAACTCAAGAGATAGAAGATAACGCAAACCCTAATGTTATGACAGAAATGGTTTACCATAACAAAATGATAATTTTAAACCTTAGAGGACCCATCATCCAATGTGAATTACTCCATGGTAGCCCAGATCACAAACACCCAAATCTGCTTGATATTAGACAGGTTAACATAATCGAGGTCACCCTTCACAAGCATTTCCCTTACTTTGTCTGTCTTTGGGAAATTTTTATAACCTTTGTTGCCTTCTTTTTTGTCTTTCAAAAAGTGCTTCCCATCCAACGGAAGGCCCATTATTTCAGCAATGTGGTCCAGAGTAAGCTTAAGAGATTTTCCCAAGATGTTCACAGTGTTGTTCTCCCAGCCATTGACAAAAGATTTCATCACCTCCTTGTCATTTCCATGGAGACGCTTCAAATATCTATGAACATTACCCTTCTTAAGCTTGTTCCACACATCTTTTTCTTCCCTCCATTTACACTCCGCTAGTTCTTCTCTCTTCAAATCTCCACCCATGTCTTCTTCTACAATTTGAGTTCTCTCTCTGTTCTATTTCATACTAGTATTCAGCACAAGATGAAAACCAATATTCGCAATCTTAGAGTACTTAATGATATCCTAGAAAACTTGCATCTTAAGCAAATCATTATTAATTTAATGTTTCACATTGTGCAACACTGTCGCCATACCCCTAATCAAATCATCATTAATCATAATGATTAATGCGAGTGACCTCACCTACTTTATGATTAAGCATATCATAATTAAGTAATAATTCCATCTCATTATTGACTTTTGCATTCTCATGCCACTTGCATGTGACATCTTTCTTTACCCCAATGTTGGCTAGACAGTCAGCCACTTGATTCATTTCCTAAAAACAATGAGAAACATAAAAATAAGTAAAATTTGAGGCCACATTAATTATCTTTGAAATGATATGTTCTATGTTCCAAAAGGCTTTATTCTTGCCTCTAATATTGTTTATCATATTTAATGAGTCTCCCTCCAGCCAGAGTTTTTCACAACCTAGATTCTCTGCCAGCAAAATAATGTTGAGAGCTGCCATAGCTTCATCCCTATGGTTAGATTGATTTCCCAAATGAGATGCAATGGCTCCAATACAATTACCATTATGATCTCTTATTACTCCACCTCCTCCAGCAATGCCTAGGTTGCCCTTCGTAGCCCCATTGAAGTTAGCTTTAACCCAACCTTGCGGGGGTGAAGTCCATGTTGCCAGAGATCTCTGATTGATTTGACTATCATTACTGTCACTTTTCTTCTTACCTACTTTACCCTCAGGTAAAGAAGAAGAGAAATTATCTTCCAGCGCCCTACAAATCTGGTTTCCAACCACTTCAAGAGAAGCCTACTTTTCTCTAAAAATTTTGTTGTTGCACTCTTGCCAAATTCTCCAGCAAACATGAGGAGGGATAAGGAACCAAAGGTATTTATCAATAAAGTTCTAAGGTGGGTAAGTCCATTGAGCAACAAAATCCTACCAGACAAATAGAAAACACCACTAGATATGCCATTTTCTAAAGATAATCTCCCAGACTTTACGAGTGAAAGCACAATGGAGCGTGATATGATCACAGGATTCAGAGTGTTCAAAGCAAAGACTACATCTATTAACAATGTATATACCCCTCCTAGAGAGATTATCAAGAGTCAACGGTATATTTTGAATTAAGAGCCAATAGAAGAAGTTGATTTTAGGTATGAGATTTTTATACCGAACAAAAGAGAAAGGAGGCCTTTCCTCTCTCAGAAAGGATACTAAAAGTAGAGGCCACAGTATACTTCCTATCAGAAGTAGGATTCCACACAACTGAGTCCTGAATGTTATCTTTAATATTCCAGGTCTATAGCTCATGCTGGAGGGAAATGAGACTAAAATCAATATCTCCCAGATTCTTCCAGTTGCTATCCTACCAGTAATCAGTAACTTTGGTGCCAATGGATTCTTTGCTTCTTTCAGTTTTTTGCTCCCAGTCTTGATTGGTTGATAGAGGCATAGAGTGGATCCATTCATCATCCCAAAAATTGAATCTACAACCATCTCCCAGCTTCCATCTTTTTCCTTTCACAATCAGATCCTTAGTAGATTTTATACTATTCTAGATGAATGAACCAATAGTGCTATTATCTTCCCCTATAAAATCCTCCAGAGAATTGTTAAGAAAGAGATACTTACTTTTAATGATAGAGTTCCACTCTTTTTTATCTCCATAAATCCTCCACAATTGTTTAGCCATGAGGGCTTTATTAACATTTTTAATAGTCTGCGGCCCAAGACCTCCCAGATTTTTAGGCTTATAAACTTTTTCCCATGACACAAGGCTCATTTTTTTATTTTTCTCAACCCCAGACCAAAGGAATCTTTTCTAAAAAATTTCAATTTCATTAGCAATTTTATGGGGAATTTTAAATAAACTCATTGCATAAACAGGGAGATTATGGAGGGTAGACTTCAGAAGTTGGAGTTTTCCAGCATTGCTGAGAAGCGCCCCTTTCCATCCAGCAAATTTTTTGTTGTATCTATCAATAAGAGTATACCAGAAACTTTCCAGAGGATTGGGAAAAAGGGGAAATCCCAGGTAAGAAGAGGGAAGTTTTCCAATGGTATAACCAAGAATAGTTGACATTTTCTTTTGTCTTTTTTTAGGATTATTAATGAAGAATATGGAACTCTTAGTCCAATTGACTAGCTAACCAATAGCCTCAGTATAGATAGAAAGTCCTTTCTTCAAATTCCTGTCTTCTTTGATAGTCAACTCTTCCATGATAAGAGTGTCATCCACAAATTTCTCATGAGAGAAAATGAGTCTAGCTGAGGAAGGTTGAATGCCTCTTATTTCCCCTTTTTCCACCATCTTATGAATATACCTCCCAAGGCACTCTGCAAGAATAGAAAAGAGGATAGGAGAGATAGGATCTCCTTGTCTTTATCCTCTGGAAGGTTTAAAAAAGGGAGAATATACCCCATTAACAATGACAGAGGAGGAAGTACTTGTTACAAGTTGCATGATAATTTTGATGACCCCCTTGTTAAAGCCCTAAGAAGACAACACCATCTGCAGAAAATGCCAGTCAACTCTATCGTATGCCTTAGATAGGTCCAGTTTCATCATGAAGCCTTATTTTTTAGCCTTTTCAATAGAGTGAATATTCTCATGAGCCACAATGATGGAATCAAGAATTTGTCTCCCAGAAAAAAAAGCCATTTTGCTGAGGGGATATAATATTTGGGAGCAGCTGAAGCAACCTGGAAGTAATAACTTTGGACATTATTTTGTAAAGAGAGTTACATAGGCTGATATGTCTAAATTCTTCCACATCGTTAGCTCTAGGTTTCTTAGGAATTAGAACCAGGAAGGTTGCATTTAATTCCCTGAGAAGACACTTAGAACCAAAGAATTCTTTAACAACTATATGAGCATCTTAACTAATTATATACCAGAACAGCTGGAAGAAAAGCATAGGGAAGCCATCAGGACCAGGAGATTTTTCTCCTTCAAAAGAGAAAACAACATTTCTGATTTCCAAATTTGAAGGAATAGCTTGGAGCATTTTGTTAGAAGGTTCATCTACCAGCTTAGGGATGGCATTAAGAATTTCATCCTGATTAGGTCTGTTTAGATTATTATCCTTAGTAAGCAGCTCAGAGAAGTATCTAACCATTTTAGATCTAATTTCTTCCTCCTTCCGGATGGTTTTTCCTTTAGACTAGAGGTTAGTTACCCTGTTAATAGCTTTGTGTTTTAGAGCCATCATATGGAAAAATCTAGTATTTTTTTCCCCTGCCTTGATCCAAAGAGCTCTAGATCTCTGTCTCCAGAAAGACTCCTCCTTGGAGATAATATTACGATAATCAGCAATCAGAATTTTTTCCTTCATTTTAGTTTCCTTTGAGAGACCCTCTTTCTGGTGTTATTCTAAATTTCCTTAATATCATTCTACAGCTTACCTTTTTGAAGGAAAATATCTCCAAACACTTCCTTGTTCCATAATTTCAAATTGCTTTTAATAGTATTCAGTTTCTTATCCATTTTGTACATTGCTCCCCCTTCAACCGTTTAATTCCGCCATTCCTCAATCTTTTTTTCTAAGTTAGGGTGAGCTAGCCACATTCTTTCAAATTTGAAAGGAAATTTCTTTCTGCTCTGGATCTAATTAATATTTAGGGATATAGGATAGTGGTCAGATCCAATATGAAGTTTGGCAGAAAGAGTGCAGAAGTACCTAGTCATCCAGTCATTTGTTAAGAGGGATCTATCCAGTTTCACTTGAATTAAGTCTTTCCCTGTACATATATTAGACCAAGTAAATTCAATGCCCTCCAAATCAATATCTAACAGAGCTTCCTCATTGATAAATTCCATTAGATCAAATCTATTGTCTAGTTAGGAGATAATACCTCCCTTTTTTTCCTCATTCTTGAGAGGAGTGTTAAAATCTCTCATAATCATCCAGCTAGTTTCTTGAAAGAGAAGAAATATATCTTTTATTCTTTGCATATAGTTCAGTCTACCACCTCTAGTGTTAGGGGCATAAACATTGATCATAGTCCAGCAATGGTTATCCTTTAGATAAGTGATTTTAACACAAAATGTTTTTTTCACTATGAATTAAGTTGCACACAACATTTTTATTATTCTAGAATATCCCTATTCCTCCTAAAGCACCATCTGAATCACCACCTTGGCTCTCACAATCTTTAGAAACATGCATTCTTTCCAGTTTCTCTTTAGTCATTTTAGTTTCTTGAATAAGAAGAATATCCGGTTTGCTATCTCTAACCATATTCCTAAGAAAATCATGTTTGTGGAGGCTCTTAAGCCCTCTTATATTCCAAGAGATGAATTTCATATTAAAGACTTGGGGAACATATTTCAGGGATGGTACATTGTTTTCCATCCACTATATTTTGTTTTGCTTCCTGCTTTCTTTTCTTCTTTTGTGATTCCCTTCCTTTCTTACTCTTCAGAGTGCCAACATCAGCCATAATTTGTCTTCTGGTTTGAACTCCCCCTAGATTATGATTTTCTTATTTTTTGGCTGATTCACAAGAATTACTGTTGTTTTGATCTCCTTTTTTGCCTGAAGATTTGGAGATTTTATTGTTCTTTACCTATGACCAAGGAGCTTCTTGAGTGACATTTTTTGTCTCTGAATTCAAGATTGTCTCTAGATTATCTTCTCTCCATAGATCTGCAATAGGGGATAGAGAGTCATCCTCATTGTCTTCTGAAGAACTTCTGTTGAGATCAATTTCCCCATTAATTCCTTCATGAGGAATGGGAGACACAACAGTCGTAGGGGGTAATTCTTCTGAGCTAATTAGAATGGTAGCATTATTAGAATCTTCTAATCCCTTCAGCTTTGGTTGACCCTGTACTTGACAAGATTCGGTGATAATAACTTGTTCAAACCCATTCTATTAATTCAAAGTGATTTGGTTTTCTATTTGCAAAAATTCTTCTGATTCATTACTTGGTTGATCTGGATTAGTTCTGTTTGCTGGATGTTTATTAGCCTTAGACTCATTACTATTCACCTTCTCTGTACTGTTCTTCTGATGAGCTTGATTAGAATTGTCTAAGGAACTTACAAGGATATTGTTTTTCTATTTCCATACTTTTTTAGGTTCCCTTTAATGTTCTTCTTTTTCCTTTGATTTTTTAAGTGGGCAGTATTTAGCCCAATGACCAGCTTTTTTGTAGAAAAAACAAGCAAAGGGAAGTGATTCATATTCAACAGATTAGATGTACTTACCCAGTTTGGAGTTGATAGTAATAACCTCTGAAAGATCCATCTTATGGTGTATGTTCACACATATTTTGGCATAGACTAATCTAGATCTAGCGGCCGGCATCGGATCAATCGAAATCAGTTCCCCAAACGTGCTCGCTAGTCCAACAAAAACATCCTTGTGCCATTATTCTATTGGGAGACTAGGTAGTCTCACCTAAACAGGGGCCATATCAAATATCTCTGCATTTAGATCTAGATTGGTAACACATTTTTGAAGAGCCAACGATGATTTGCGAAACATCCAAGGTCCTCCACATAGCACCTTTGATAAATCTTCCATATTTGAGAATACAAAAGCAAAAACCCTTTTGGCATTGTTGCTATATCTTCTTGTCCCTTGAGTTTCCATTTATGATAGGTAAACTCCCTAACAAGCTCAATATTAGTTCTTGTCCCCGTGAACTTACCAACCAGGGTAAGAACCATTGAGGAAATAGTATGATCGACAAGGGGATCAGGGATAGTTATGCCGAAAAGGCCCTTGCTGGTATCCGAGATATTGCTGATTTTAGGAAATGAAGATTTTCCTGACGGTTTCCTCCCGAATAGTGATGACCAACTTCCTTTGAGAAGATTCTTGTTTGAGGCTTGTTCATTTGGATCAATCAAGGTGCCTTTTTTTGAGCTTTCTCCTAGCCCACCATCTTGGAAAGGAGTATCCTTGACATCATCATAATCTTTTGTGGAGCCCTCCTTTGTTGATCCTCCTGTAGCCTACTGATTTCCTGCAACAGTAGATGCCAGGATTCCTCTAGCATCATGTTTCCCTCCATTTCAAGAATTCAAATTCCCTCCTGCCCACCCTTTCTCTCTAGTTCCTGCTCCCGCTCCTTCCATCTTTGTTAACGGGTTATAACATTTGTGTTCTTGAGAGATAGGTGATTAATCTTTTATCGGTGATCGATGTTGAGTTTGTGGTGTAATCGATTGAGTTATTCATGAGCTGATGATATATCTTCATTATTTGATGTTATGATATGGCATCACATTTCTCTATGCTAGTGTGTGAAGAATACTCTAGAGGAAGCATGTGTTTGTTCAAAACGTTTTTGACTCCTTGACACAAAATTCTAAGTAATCATTGTATTGGCCGACGCGGTCTTGGAAAAATGTTTTATGCATTTAATTTTGTTATGTGGCACTTTGGATCTGAGTGGGATACTTGAAATTATAATTTAGGGCTTGATTAAGGTGGTGGACTTAAAATTTCAGTATATAATGGATGAAGTTGAAGGTTAAGAGTGTTGATCATGTATTGAAGAAGTGTAGTGTAAGGTGCATGTTGCGATAAATCTAGAGAAGAGCTAGGTATAATTATAATATATTGTGTGCTTCAGTCAATCTAATCAAGTGGAGGTAGTTCTATTCTAATGGTAATTATTTATATTGTTCCCTAACAGTTGGAGCATGTTAAAGACCTTAACCAGGTAGATCCTAATAGATATTTGTTGTAAACAAGGCTACTCTTAACAGGGTAAATGTCCTAACAATCCTAACAAAAATACCTTAACCGGGTAGCACCTAACAATGTTTTTGTAAACTCCTTACAGGGTTAAGCTCCTCATAGTGCATACTTTAAAAGAGTAAATCATTTAGTGGATACTAATTCCCACCGTGGTTTTTTCCCTATTTGGGTTTCCACGAGATAAATATGTGTGTCAATTTTGTGGATGGATTTGGATGCTTATGATTTTCATTTAATGTTATTGAGGTTAATCTTGTGAATGTTGGTTTAAGTTTTAGGATAGAGAAGTTTTGATTATTTATTAGATCACTAATTCATCCCCCTCCCTCTGAGTAATATAATCTTAGGACAAACAATTAGTATCAGAGCTTTGGTCCTATCTTGTGGTGAAGCTTAACAACTTGAGGTAAAGATCTGAAGATGATGAGAAATTAAGGTCCTAAATTCACAAGAGAGAGCTACTCAGTATGGTGTGGTCAGATGAAGCTCTATCTTAAAGGTATGGGTGAAAAGTATTGGGATCATGTGGTTAATAAGTATATTGTCCCTTCAAGAACCTTGATTGTAGATTAATTGAAGGCAAGGTTAGAACATAATGATACTATGGAAGCTATTGCTAGTACTTTTTCATATGTAGAGTATATTGATATCAGAGACTGGGATACTACTAATGAGATGTGGGAAAATTTGAAAACCATCTATGGTGGAGATCCACATGTGCAGAAGGAAAAGGTTGATAGCTTAAGAGGAAAGTATGATTGTATGAGGATGCAAGAAAATAGGAACATTGAACAATACATTCAGAGAATAAAAGAGGTTATTGTTGTTATCAAAGGTGTTGGTGGTAATCTTCTTGAGGAGGATGTGGTAAGAAAAATCTTGAGAACTTTGTTGCATCAGTATGCTATTAGGGTTTTAGCTATTCAAGAGCTCGGATCTCTAGGAACTTTCACTATTACTCTTGATGCATTAATAGGTAAATTAACTACATTTGAGTTAAGAAAGTATGATAATAGTATGCATAGCTTTGAAGCTTCTTTCAAGTCATAATTGACTCTTGCACCATCTAGGAAAGGAAAGAAAATGTCTAACAGTTCTTCAACATGTTATCCGAATGATTATGAATCTATCTTATCTGAAGAAAGAGATCAAGAGGAATTGAAATTTTTATAGAAGGATGCCTAGAGGGAAAGGTAAATATAAGGGTAAGTTACCTTTGAAATGATTTGCATGTAATAAAATTAGACATATTTCCTCTAGATGCCCTGAAAAATGATAGGAAGGAGAATCCAAGAAGATTCAAGGATCAAACCAAGAAAGTATGCTACCTAGATAAGGAAGGTTTTATCGATGAGGAATCTGATGGAAGATATGAAGATGAAATTGTATTTGTAGTAGTAAAGGAAGAACCCTCAGAAGATGATAAGAAAGCTTTAGTTTCTAACATGAATCACAGTGGTGACTGGATTACTGACAGTGGGTGCACTCATCGCATGAGCGGTGATAGAAGAAAATTCATCAATATGGAAGAATGTGATAGAGCCTTGGTGAGATTTGGGAATGATGCTCCATGTTTGATAAAAGGTAAAGGATATATTTTTTTGAATGATAAAACAATTGTGATGATGTTTAGTGGGTTTCTAGTCTGAAATACAACTTGTTAAGTGTTTCTCAGCTAAATAAAAAAGGATATAGATTGGAGTTCAATGGAGGTATATGAAGGATTATTGGGAAATCATAAGAATTGATCACTACCGATGAAAAAACTAAAGGTAACTTGTTCCATCTGAATTTTACTATTAAGAGTTGCTTGATTTCTAAGGTAGAATATTGTTGGTTATGGAATAAGAGGTTTTTTCATGTAAATTTTGATAACCTGATCAAATTTAGTAAGATGAAGGTAGTGAGAGGTTTTCCTAACCTAGTGAAGCCAGATAATGTAATGTGTAAAGAATGTCAGTTTGGGAAGTTAACTAGTTCTAGTTTCATCAATAAAAATTATCCTTCTAGAAATATTTTAGATCTAGTTCACACTAATCTATGTGGTCCAATGAGAACTCAGAGTTACTATGGTGATAGATATTTTATGGTTTTTGTTGATGATTATTATAGAATGACGTGGGCTATATTTTTAAGGGATAAATATGAATCTTTTCACATATTTAAGATCTACAAAGCCAGAGTGGAGAAGGAGAATGGTAAGACCTTGAAATGTCTTATATGTGATAGAGAAGGTGATTTTACTTCACATGAATTTACTACATATTATGAATAACATGGAATTCAAAGATAGATGTCAGCTCCTAGGACACCTCAGAAGAATGGTATTGCTGAAAGAAGAAAATGATATATGAATGATTGTGCTAGGACATTAATGATTCACAAGGGTGTTTTATAGACATTTTGGAGAGAAGTGGTGAGCATTGATGTTTACACATTGAATAGAGTTCAGTTGAAGAAAGGTACAAACAAAAATCCCTATGACTTGTGGTATGGTCAATCACCATGTGTAATTTATTTCAAAAAAATTGGGAGTAGATGCTACATAAAGAGAGATGAAAATACAAGAAAGCTTGACCCAAGAAGTGATGAGGGGATATTCTTAGGATATTCCTCAAAGAGAAAAGCCTACAAGTGCTTGAACAAGAGAAAAAATAAGATAGTGGAAACTGCTAGTGTAAGAATATATGAATTTTATGAGAAAAATGATGAATCTAGCAAGAAGGAACTTGACAACTAGTGGAGAAAGATGTTGAAAATCATGATAGAAGATTCAATAAGGAGGAACCACTACTAATGGTAGTAGAGACTCCTAGAACTTAACAGGGATTGCCAAAGTATGTAAAGTTGA
Source organism: Thuja plicata (assembly GCA_018584345.1). Taxonomy (NCBI): domain Eukaryota; kingdom Viridiplantae; phylum Streptophyta; class Pinopsida; order Cupressales; family Cupressaceae; genus Thuja; species Thuja plicata. The sequence continues at coordinate 321,210 of MU223357.1, read as the reverse complement.
ATCATTCCCCTGATCAAATTATTGGTGACATAAATGTTGGTGTGTTAACTAGAAGGAAGGCAAGAGAAGGTACTTGTTTTTTTTTCTGAATTTGAACCTAAAATAGTGAAAGGATAATTGAAAGATGAAGACTAGATAAAAGCTATGGAAGAAGAATTGGAACAGATTGAGAAAAAAAATACCTGGACTTTAGTGACCAGATAGGTAGACAAGAATGTGATTGGTACAAAGAGGATTTTAAGAAACAAGATGAATGAGACATGTGAAGTGGTAAAGAACAAGACAAGATTGGTGTACAAAGGGTATGCACAAGAGGAAGGCCTAGACTATGGTGAAAATTTTTCACCTGTAGCCAGACTTGAAGGTGTAAGGATATTACTTACATATGATGCCTTTAAAATATTCAGGGTATACAAAATGGATATTAAGTAATCTTTTCTTAATGGTGTTTTGGAACAAGAGGTATATATTGAACAACCTGAAGGATTTTCTAATTTAGAAGGTAAGAAAAAGGTGTGTAAATTACATAAAGCTTTGTGTTGGTTAAAGAAAGCACCTAGGGCATGGTATGAGCATTTTCATTCATATATGATTCAAATTAGTTTTATTAGGACAAGTGATAAAAGTAATGTGTATTTGAAGATTGAGAAAGATGACAGGTTGCTAATTGTGGAGATATTTGTAGATGATATCATTTTTGGTGGCAATGAAGAGATGAGAAGATCGTTTGCAGATGAGATGAGGAAAGAATTTGAGATGTCTATGATTGGTGAGATTAAATTCTTCATTGGATTGCAGGTTCAACAGATGAAAGATGGTATCTGCATAAGCCAGTCCAAATATGTAAGGGAAATATTGAAGACTTCAAGGTTAGAAGACTCAAAATCAATTGGTACCCCTATGGTAACCAGTTAAAAACTATCAAAGGAAGATGATTCTAAAAATGTGGATGAGACACTCTACAGGTCCATCATTGGTAATCTATAGTATGTGGTGCACATCAGACCAGAAATAACATAAGCAGTTGGATTAGTGGCTAGATTTTCTTCTAATCCTAAGGTATCTCATTGGTTGTAGTAAAGAGGATCTTCAGATACCTTAAGGGAACTGAAGATTATGGTCTCTGGTATGGACATAAAGGTGATTTCTCTTTAAATGTGTTTATTGATTCTGATTGGGCATGCAATGTTGATGATCATAATAGCACAAGTGGTGGTGCATTTTTTCTTGGTGAAAGAATTGTATCTTGGACAAGAAAGAAGCGAGACTATATATCTCAATCAATAGTTGAAGCTGAGTATGTTGTTGCTACAATTAACTGTACACAAGTAGTATGGATCAAGAAGATTATGGAAGGAACTCAGGAGAATATAACATAACCGATGGTTATTTATTGTGACAATAAAAGTGCTATTAATATTTCAAAGAACCTAGTGATGCAATCTAAGACTAATCATATAGCTATCAAATATCATTTTCTTAGAGAATAGGTACAAGAAAAGGAAGTAAGGTTGGAGTATGTGCTAACTAAGAAGCAAGTTGTTGATGTTTTCACTACATAATTGCTTAAGGATACCTTTGAGTATCTAAGAGGTAGGTTGGGGTTCATTCCCCTATCTGAGTTGAATTAGAAGAAGATGTAGTTGCATCAATCCAAGTGTATTCACTAAATATATTTATGTTGGGATGTATTTTGTGGGGCTACTCCTTAGGGGGACCAGTCTATGTAGTCATGTACTTTAGTTAGTTAGGTTTAGTGGAGAAGATATCAGGTGTTTTTGATGTCTTTGGAATTTTTGTCAAAGGGAGAGAATATGTGTATGGAAAAGGGAAAGACATTGCAGAACATGTGGAAGACAGAAGTGGAAACATTTTATGCTCATTGTATCATTTGGGGTGAGTGTTTCTATCAATTCAAGAGGGGGAGATTGTTGGCATATTTGATGTAGTCATGGTAAGTGAGTTTTGGAGATATCATGATTAGATTTTATTACAAGATGGTCAGATATTATATCGTCATTGATGTCAAATATTGAATTTGTGTTCTTAGTGTGTTTCCAAGCGTAGTTGTGATGAATTAAGGGTTGCGGTGAGTTTTAGAGGTTGCTATATTTATGGGAGACTTAGGTGTGTCTCTGGATGTCTAATGCATGGCCGCTACTATTGAAGTGATCTTATGAGAAATTTGTAATCAATTGAAGTATAAAAGTGAAACTAATAGAAAAATTAATGATAGGTGATATATGATTTGAATGTCTTATCAAATATTTTTTGCATCTTGTAGTTTGGTCACAAAATATGCTGGTCGACAGTCTTCAAATTCTACAGTTGTGACTGTAACTAATTTGAGTGATCGGTGTGCACGATAGGTGATCGGTGATTAGAAACATAGTTTTTAATAGGTTACAGTGTTTGTGTTCTTGAGCGATAGGTGATAAATCTTTGAATGGTGATCGATGTTGAGGTTGTGGTGAAATCGATTGAGTTAGTCACGAGATGGTGACATCTCTTCATGATTGGAGGTGATGATCTGACATCACACTGCTCGATGCTAGCATGTCAAGAAGATTATAGAGGAAGCTTGTGTTTGTTCAAAATGTATTTGACTCCTTAACACAATATTCTATGTAAATTATTTTATTGGCCAAAGCGGTCTTGGAAAAATGTTTTATGCATTTAATTTTGTTATGTGGCGCATTGGATTTGAGCAGGATACTTGAAATTCTAATCTAGGGCTTGATTAAGGTGGTGGACTTAAAATTTCTGTATATAATGGATGAATTTGAAGGTTAAGAGTTTTGATCATGTGTTGAAGAAGTGCAGTGTAAGGTGGATGTTGCGATCAAGTTAGAGAAGAGTTAAGTATGCTTAGACGATATTGTGTTCTTTAGTGGATCTGATCAAGAAAAGGTAGTACTATTATATAGGTCATTCTTTCTATTGTTCCCTAATAGTTGTAGCAAGTTAAATCCCTTAACCGGTTAGATTCTGTATGCACCCTAAAATGGTCACCTAGACTATGGGCCCCCATTCTTCAATTTATCAAATGACAGAATCAATTTATCAAATTCCTGAATCAATGCTTTGCAACATTTTAATTCAAATCAATTTCCTTGATCAAATCATAATTAATTCAATTATTTCAATATTTCCTAAGGTTTGATCATTTCATCAATTATCTTATTTAATTAAAAGAAAACAATTCCTTTTTATTAAATAAAATAATCTTATTTAATTAAAATTTCTTTTAATTAAATTATCTTATCTTATTTAATTAAAATCTCTCTTAATTAAATAATCTTATCTTATTTAATTAAAATCTCTTCTTAATTAAATAATATTATCTTTTTAATTAAAATCTCCCTTTTAATTAAATAAAATAACCTTATTTAATTAAAAGAAAACCCCTCTTTTAATTAAATAAATAAAATCCCCACTTAAATCCCTCTTTGTGATGAAAAGGAAATAAATTAAATAAAAATTCCTTTTTCTCTACACATATTCCTAAGTGGTGGGCTTTTTGCCTTTAATCATAGCCTTTTATTTTATCTTTTGAAGATATGAGCACATGGATCAACCAAGATTTAATCTCCACCATTGCTCATTTATTTTTACCTCTTAATCTCCACCGTCCATTTCTCTATAAAAGGAAACCTCTCCTTCTCATTTGGATAACCAAGAGATAGATACACGTTTATGCTATTGTTATGTTGCAGGTTTGGAGAGCGATCTTAGAGGAGAGTTTGAGCATTTGAGCTTGAGCCATGCAACTCCTTCTTCTTGTCTTCTTCTCTCATGCATTCATGGCAATCCATTTAGAGTATATTCATGTTAATTTAGATGCACATTTCCTTTCAATAGATTAATCTTTCATATTTGCTTTCATAGATTAATTTGCAATTTTCCTTTCATGCATTGTTATCATATAGATTAGCTTTCTTCCATGCATTGTTATCATATAGAATAGTTTTCATTCTCATTTTCAATGCATATTTGGTGATCATGGAGACTAGCATTCTTTCTTTTCCTCTTTGAATCTCTTATTTTATGGTGTACTTGCATGGGCACAAACTAGGTCAATCTGAGGTCCTCCATTACAAACCCTTGCACTCCATGAATAGGGAGCTATGAGTCACCATTTGAGACCTCATTCTTGAGCAATCTTGAATATAATTGTTGATGTTTATAGCTTCGATCAGATAAAATGATCCTAGTATTATGAGAATATAGACAAGCAACACTAGTAAATTTGACCTCAATTTTCGACGACAATTGGTCGAAATTTCGACCGTAATCGGTCAAATTTACGACCAAAACTTTCGTCGGTCTTTTTTTGTCGAAATTTCGACGTATTTATAATTCGTCAAAATTTTGACCAAAACAAAGGTCGAAATTTTGACTATAGGCCAAGCTTAAAATTGCCGTCATTTTTTAGTGCATTGGTCGAAATTTCGACCAATACTTCCACCAACGAGTGGTTGCAAATTAACCGTGGCATTGGTCAAAATTTCGACCAATGTTAATTTTTTTAAAAAAAAATTTATTTATTTATTTATTTTTTAAATTCTATTTAAAATTAACCGTGACAGTAATGTAGGTGCTGAATCTGATACATCCCTGCAGACTTATGACATCCAAAGAGACACAGAAACAGATATAGAAGAGATGGAAAATATGCAAACAAAAACTGATGCTATGATACACTCTTCAT
>MU223357.1:301189-316399 GCA_018584345.1 Thuja plicata | reverse complement strand
AATATATTAATATATATATAATGATGGATATTATTATTATATTAATATACATACTTGATTTTATCTCTTTATAATATTGATTTAAATAAACATCATATCGGTCAATGTGAATGTTAGTACCGATTTGTATCAATTATATTTAATGTTAATGTTATCAAATAAAATAGAATATGATAATATTATTCTACCTTTTATATATATATATATATATAATGTATATTATTTGATCAAATAAACATCATTCAAGATTATATTAAAATGCTCATTTTTGAAGACCGATGAGTATCAGTCATATTAATATATGAATGTCGATTTACCGATTAATATCGGTTCATGAAGTTACCGATTAAATCAGTGATATCGGTTTGTATACCGATTGGTTAATAATGATCGGGTTGACAAATTGATATATTACAATTACGATTAGGATCGGTATAATGCAAAAGGTTAGTATATTTCAACGTCAACTCTGATTGATATCAGATTGACTAATTAATATTAAAACATCGATTAGAATCGGTTCTTTTGCATTGAGTCATCGTCTATATGTGAAACGTTGTTATGGTGTAGAAACATGTCGATAGAGACAGACATGACTCCTCCCCCTCTTATATATAGTGGAGAGATCTCAGACGACAGCAACACACAATAGATAAGAGGAGTCTCACTTATTAAATCTGCAGAATATTTATATTAATATAATTATATATATCTATTACTATATCAGTAATATATATATAGAGAGAGAGTGTTTAAATATATATTATATATATTGGATTCATATAAGAAAATTTAAAAGCCACATATATTCTGATTCAAATTAACAATAAGGACTCATAGAAGTGTGTCACATTTTCAGCACACAGATCCTAACAGATCTTTTTTGTAAATCATCTAACAAGGTGACACTTTTTCAAGTGTTCAAAGTCCTCTAAAAATGCTACTCTTAATAGAGTAAAGGTCCTAACAGACCTAAGGAAAATCCCTTAATCAGGTAGCACCTAACAATCTCGTTGTAAACTCCTAACAGGGTTAAGTTCCTCACAATGCGTACTTCAGAAGAGTACATCATTTAGTGGGTACTAATTCCCACCCAATTTTTTCCCCTATTTGGGTTTCCATCAGATAAATATGTGTCAATTTTGTGGATAGATTTCGATTGTTATGATTTCCATTTAATGTTATTGAGGTTAATCTTGTGAATTCTGTTTTAAGTTTTAAGATAGAGAAGTTTGGATTATTTGGTAGATCATTGATTCATCCCCCTCTCTAAGTAATCTGATCTTAGGACTAACAGTGCAAAGAACAAGAATTGTAGTACTCTAAATCTAGTTTCTAAACTACTAAATTTTTAAAAATGGATGAGATTAAGAGGGTCAAATTTTTTGTGCACGAAAAATTATTACTAATTTTTTTCAGAAAAACATAACATAGTGTCTAGTGTGTGCATAAAAAAAGATATAGTTAGATTTAGTATTTTAAAAAACCCTTTGGTAGAATGATAGGTAAGAGTGAGAGCTAGAATTTTTATATTTGTTTTGTAATTTTTTTTTGAGTATTTCTTTTAATGATTTTTGAAGTGGGCACATCCTAAAAATTAGGTGTCTATTCGTGCGTCAGATAGAACTTGCATCGAAATAATTGAAAATGCAAACCTTTTTTAAAAGTGTATAGAATCAAGTATAGAACAATAATGTGTAATTTATTTTAAATATGGTCAAATAGATCAAAATTTATTATGAAAATAGTAGACATATGTCTCTGAGAACTATGGAGACATTGGTAAAGAAAATTAAACTTTAATATCTTAGTGTTGTCCAAAATTGAAAAATTGATATGGTTAAAAAGCTCAGAATACGTGTGAAATTACGGTGGCAATTTTACAGATACCCACTTGATGATGTGTAAACTTGATGATGAGGAATTTGAGAAATCAGCCTACAAGAATAAAAGACATGAAAAAAGGAGAGAAATCGAGGGAAACAAGGCTCCCAAGCCTTAGGGTCCTTATCCAAGTCTCTTACATAAGCATAATGTGGTCAAGTTTTTAACTATTAAAAAAACTTGATCGAGTTTTGTAAAACTATAACCATGCATTTATAGTTCTTCATTACCTGATCGTATTATCTAGAACTAAAATATTGTGGATAGATCGGGTTTTGCATATATTTTTAGTTCTATAGAACTTGATATGCATGTAAACTTAATATACACTACACATATCTATATAATTACGTATATAATATGTGTATATGTATATATTTATATAGATATATGTATATATGTCCATATATGCATGTCTCTCACCCTTTGCATGCTCTCTCTCTCTCTCTCTATATATATATATATATATATATATATATATATTCCCTCTTAATCACCCTCTCTCTCTCTCTCTCTCTCTCTCTCTCTCTCTCTCTTAACTTGTTTTGTTTGTCTACCCATCTCCCTCCCCTCTCTCCTATATTCCTTATCTCTCCTCGCTTAAATCCTCACTTAAATCATGAATTTTATTTAGGATTTTTCTTAGGGAGAAAAAAAATAGATAATAAAAATGCGTACGGGTTCTATAACACTATGAGCTTGGTGCATTTAACACCAATATGAATGTTGCACGTTTAGCTCAATAGAACCCGGTCAAATTTTGACTAAACATAACCCATACGCATTCTATCGAGCTAAATTTAATTCCCAATGACCAAAAAAACACTATTGCAACTTGTTCAAGGCCCCACAAAAGGTTTTCATGGTTTTCTGCGGCAATATCAAACTGTGTAAGATTTTTTTGTCACATATTATTTAAAATGATTGATTTATTTTTTTTTGTTTGCTCTTGAATTTATTTTTATTGTTAATACTTTTGATTATAACAAAATGATGGTGATAATTTGGATTTTGTTGGTAATTGATTGTGTATGTTCATCATGATATTATTTTTTGTTTTTTATTGAAGTTATTTTTATTGTTAATACTTTTTATTATAACAAAATGAGTTGGGATTTGTAACAAATATTTGCAAAATGATATTATGTAGGACAATCGATATTAATGATGGGAAAGAACAAGAGAGGAACAATCGAACAATGAGACGCAGTAAAGGAAAGACAAAGGGAGTGTATGAGGAGATTACATGAAGGTAAATCATCTAATTCTCCTAATGAAAATGATGAACATACAACAATTTAAATTAATGTGATGAATGCACCTAATTAAAATGATGGACATATGCCAATTCAAATGCATGTGATGAATGCTCCTAATGCACCTAATAAAAATGATGAGCACATACCATTTCAAATTGATGTTATGAATACACCTAATGAAAATTATGAACATATACCATTTCAAATTGATGTGATGAATGCACCTAATATTGAAAATGAAGAACATGCACCAATCTTAACACCTCCTAGAATTATTCATGGAAAACCAAAGTTTCTAATTGACATTGATGAGAATATTTTGAAGCCAATGCCTGATAAAATATCCAAACAAACTTGTAGAAGAACGGCTAGAGGAATGCAGAATAACTATTTTGAAAGCTTAAATCAAACTAGAAGATGCCAATTAGTTGTTGAAATGGTTAACATCTAAAATTTAGAGAGACATTAAAAACAAATTGGTTAAAAATATCAGAAAATAATAGTGAAATAACCATTGTGAGAAATCTATTTGATGCATATCAATCCATTGGTTCAACATCACATACAAAAGATGATAATGTTACTCGATGTGTCCTCACATCAACCATAATGTGAAAGGAAATTAAAAAATCTCATTATAGTAAGAAAACCAAGCAAGTCATTAAAGATAAGTAGAACAAAATTACAAAATTCCTTAGGGAGGTGGGAGAAAATTGAGGATCCTAAAAATAATTCTCTTTGGGCATTCTTGGGTATACTCCCACACAAAGATAAGGTTGTTGTTGATGCACTAAGAACATTAATTGAAAAAATTGGCATGACAACACAAGGGTTTCTCCCAACCAAAGATACATTTTTAGAAGGTGAATCAGATCTATAAATCATGAAACACATCCAAAACACTTTTTGGATAAGACTCAAACTCTATTTTATGAAAGATTCCTTCAACACTTTCCTTAAATAAGAATTAGGCAAAGATTTTTGAAATGACAAAACCTTTTTATGTTAAGATTAAGCATGCACATACTACATGTTGTTGTAGGGTGCATATTGAATTTTACATGCATTATGATATTTATCATCATATGTTTTACTTTTCACCAAGATATTTTATTTTAAGTGTACTATGCAAACAAGATTATGGTTGCATTTATTATAAGATGATGTGTTTGAAAGGTTTACATGTGGTGGTTTTAAACATTTGCCTAGATGTCTACATGTCGAGAGAATACATGAAATGGGTAAGAAACTAGTTTCTTTTGGAAAATACAAGTCAATCACATATGGTGTTAAAGATGGAAAAGAATTGAAGAGGTGTGAGTTAGTGAAAAAGGATATATGTGTAGCTGAATTTATGAATATTTTTCAAGAGAAACTAGTTTATGAGTACATAGATCATACACATAGATCTTGGTGGTTAGATGAGCAACTCAAGTTATGTAAGGATACTTTTTCCCTCAGTACTATTGTATGTATCATTTATTTTGATGAGAATTATATACTAAAGCCTCAAAATGAAGTACAACCTATGTATTACCATTCTACACAAATTACATTTTTTTGTACACATAGCATTCATGTGCGCACATGATAGCACAAAGGAGGACAAAAAGGTTCTAAGAGAGTATCACTTCTATATTAGTGATGGTTGTACTCATTTGTCAGTGTTTGTGCAAGGATGCTTTAAAGTTTTCTATGACTGTTTAAGGGAAAGAGATATAAGATACAACCAACACATAATATAGTCAAAAAATTGCACTTCATAATTCAAGAATGAAAGGATGTTCTACTGGTTGAATAGGATTCATGTGACAAGTGGTGTGCAAAATTTTAGTAATTTCAGTGAGCTTTGGCATAGAAAGGGAGAGCATGATGGTGCGGGAGCATGTGTAAAAGGAGCTCTTGCTATAGAGGAATTAAAGTATGAAGGTGGTGTCATTTTAATAGATGCAGAAATAATTATGCAATGGCATAACTCTACGATGGGACCGGGTAATGTAGGTAATTCTATGGTTTATAGATATTTTGGTTGATACGTGAATCTAATATTAAAAACTTTCTAGATTTTTATACACTTATAGGATCAAGTGACATGCACTCATTTAGAATTTCAAATGCAATGTCATTGTGTATTTATACTTAAACAGATTGCATATTTTTTCTCTTCATGTATGAATTTTTTGTGGTAAGAATGTGAATCAAAAGAGTGGGTTGATCAATGGTCTTATTGATATTTTCCACCCATTGATACATATCAACTTCCCAAAGTACTATAATTGAATCAGATGGAAGCATCAATGGATTTTGACCATGTATCTGACCTAGTTGAACCACATAATTTCTCAATTTATTACTTAAGGTAGAATCAATTTTAAACTCATTTTATTATTCTTTATGTTGATTTTGGTATTAACTTATCCTTATATAAAATGCAAGACATGTGTATGCAGTTGTTGCGGATGAGAACAATGAAGACGGAACAAATTACTTTTTGTGTAGTTGTATTGAGGCCAAAAATATTGACAACCACAGTCATTGATGGAGAGTTTATTGAGTACCCAATAGGATTTTTTATTGTTATAGGGGCATGGATTAGAAGGTACCCTATCAAAAATTCTAATGTGTGTTTGTTTGAGGACTTTTAGACACATAGACGTATTCTTTATTATTCTAACCTTGTTGTTGCAACAAATATTCAATTGGTTAAGTATCATGGTAGACCTTTTAACAAGAATTTATGGAAAGTTCGTGAATTTGACCATGAGGAAATACTTGACACAATAAGGGTTAGACCTGATCTAGAAGGTTCACTTGATTAATTTTGGGCATTTACAAGAATGATTCTACAGAATGGTAGAATGGTTTTGACAATTTTGTATATTTTGTTTGTGAAATGTTACAAATTTACTTTTCTGTATATATAAATGGCCATGAGGTTCTCTATGAGCATATTTGGAGGCCAAATGTTGTATTTACAAATATTAATGAGCTATCACGTGCATATTTAGATGCTAAATTATATATATATATATATATGGTAATGAGTTTTCATGTGCATATTTAGATGCCAAATTTTGTATATATACATTTGTACAATGACACCTTCACTTGTTCTTGTAAGATACTTACATTACTAAGATAGTTTTACATAAGGTATCTTGACTATTATTATATATGCTATCATTTTTCTCTATATTTCTTCTTGCTATTGGATTGTCCCTTCATGTTAGTAATTGATTACTTTTTGATTGTCTATATCTAGTGGTGCAGTGGCACCTAGCCTTGCTTAGAAAATGTGGTTCAATATAGAGTTTTGATATTTATAGTCAATTTTAGATTTAATAAGGTCATATTATAAGACCATTCATCATTAATTATATTTAATTAGTTTCATATTGTCATATTTTGTAGAAGTTGTCGAGTTGCAAAAAATGATTTCAAGCAACTTTTCTTGCAACTAAATTGTCAATAGGTGGCATGCTTCTCAAAAATGGTCAATTGGTGAGTTTTGGTGTTTTAAGACATTGTGTAATTTTAATGAGGTCATACTAGGTATTTTGAGAGGTAATAAGAGTCATGGGAGTCAATGAGGTCATAGGTTGAAAAGTTGTCAAAGTGCAAGAAAAGTTGTCAAGCAATGTTTCTTGCAACCCAAATGGTCAATAATGTAAACTTTGTCTAAATTTGTGATTTAAGTGTCCATTTTCATGTAATAATTCCTACAAGCGCCATTGTTCATGTTAAAAGGTCAAGGATGCAAGTTTTTTTGTCAAAAATGCAAAAGTGGCCAAAAATTGTCAAAGTTGGTAAAAGTTGTCATTATGCAAAGTACAAAAAATGTTGTCAAATGGAGGTTTTGGTAGTTGAAGGGTCTTATATTAATTTTTTATTGGTTCAATAGCCTATTTAATGTTCAAATAGACTAAATCCACAATTTATATCAATGGGTACTCTCTGTTAGAATAACTGAGAGGGGGGTGAATCAGTGGCCTCAAAAATTAATCCAATAGATACACCCAAAACTTTATACCACAAATATAAGCCTCTAGTTATCTTCAGTCCTACAAGATGTGTGTTGTTAAATAATCTTATCAAATAACTATTGCTTTGAATATATTTTTTATCCCTTTTCTTAAGCTCTACCGAATAGCAGTCTAGCCTTTACCGAAATAAAGTAAATAACTTAGAGTTTACCGATCAATCCATTTTAAAAATGTGTAAAGAAAAAAATTAAAGAATTAAACCATATACACATTTCAAAAATGGATTTTTAATGTGGAAACCCATTCAGGGGAAAAACCACTTGGGACTGGTAACCCATAATTTTCACTCTTCTGCAGTGAGCCCGGTGAAGAGCCAACCCTGTTAAAGGTTACACACACACTGTTAAGTGCGGCCTTGTTAGAGGATTTAAATTTAATAGTTTTTCACTTGATATCTGGAATTTAACTATGTTGTCTTCATGAGAAACCTTTTTATACTCCTTGGGATGTATCTCAATGTATAAAGGATTGTTAAGTCCCACTCTGTTAAGAGGTTTTTTGAATCAATGGTTAAACTGAAACAGTATATGATTTGTTCATATATACAACTTAAAATTGCAAATGTCCAAATCTATTATAAGCTCATAATACCTTTCTGATCAATGTTTCCTTTTGTTCCTTTGCTCCACTTCTTTCTTCTCAGTGAATGTTGTTGCTTCTCTGTTGCTCGGTGTTTGCAGAAATATTAGATCTATTCTTCAGCTTGTTTAATCAGGCCTATATGAAGACTTCTTATCTTCACCAGTATTCTCTTTAGCATCCTCAATTTTTATAATGAATTAGCTTGTCTCCTTTATAAACATGATTTTACCATTTCTAAGTCCTTGTCTTTCCATTTCTTGACGTGATCCACAAATCTCGCCATTCTTGCTTTAGTTTTATCTTGTAGATTTCTTCTTGACAACTACAATAAAACTAGCTTTAATCTCTAGCTTATCTTTGGCTTTTAACTGGTCAATGAAAATAATGTAATCAATCAGTTAACTCCATATTTAGCTCCAACCAGCTAAGTCTTTTGTCATTTCTGAACTTCAATTTTGATCAGTGTTTAACACTTTTTTTGGTCGGTCTTGACTTCAGTTGTCCTTGGGCATCTTTGTCTGTCGGGGTTGTCTATCCTTCGGGCAACACTATGACATTCAGTTCTACTTGGGTATCACTTTGGTTCTGCTTGGTAATACTTTCTTGGGTATCACTGGGACTCTTCTCGGGTTTCTCTTTCCGGTGGTGTGCACTGTCCATTGGTGTTTGTTGTCACTTTGTGTATACTAAAATTTTACGCATTACTGATAACATAACCTTTATCTTTCTGGTTCTTTGAAGTTTTTGACAATGTTTATATAACCAATCAGATTATATCAAGTTGACATTAATGAAAATGTAATACATTAACTGATTTAATGTCTTGCATAAACTTTCTGCAGTTCGGTGATCATCAACTTAACATCTTCACACATTCAATCAGTTATAGTTCATCAATCTCTGCCTTTGGCATTGATGGAAATATAGTACATAATACTAATACAATATGAAATATATCATTTGTAGTTTCATCAATCTACCAAACATATTTTTCTATAACCAATACAAATGTTTGACTCTCGGTAAGCTCTTCTAACTTAGATTATTTTCTTGCAGAGTAATTTCTTCATTCTTTATTCCCTTTACTAGATAGATGTAGCAACTTCTGATTTTGTCTCTCCCTTTGTTGTAGAAACTCTTCTTTGATGTTTTATCTCGCTTTCATTGTTCCTCTTCTAGATGGATATTTCTATTCATATCTCTTTTTCCTTTGACAAAAATATTTTTCATTAAATACTTCTGATAGATATTTCATATGGATATAATCTCTTCCTTAAGTCATCTCTCCTTTTGGTTACTTCTCTCCCTTTAGTCATCTCTCCCTTTGACAGCAATGCCAAACTAAATCTCTTTCTTTTTTATAATATATTCCTTGAATTTCCCTTCATCATTATAACTCTGGTGATCAGTGCAGATAAGTACCATTCTATGTATTGATATATATTTGAATTCCATTTCTTTGTTTGCATCAACATGAATGATCTTCTGATTGTGTATAGGCTGATACAACCTCCTACTCAACTTAGTGACCAATAGCCAAGGGTTGAACCCCTAGTCTCTTTCTCAGGTACTCAAATGCATCTTTAGGCAATGGCTTTATGAATATGTCTATTAATTATTTCTTGGATTGAACATATTATAGTATCACCTCTTTCTCTTGTACTTGTTCTCTTAAGTAATGATACTTTGTAGAAATATGCTTAGTCTTAGCATGCATGACAGGGTTCTTTGATATGTTTATTACACTAGTATTGTCACAATAGATAATTACTGGTTCAAGAATTTTCATATTCATACCTTCTAGTAATTAGTTTATCCATGCAATGTTAGAGCAATTTGCAGCAGTAGCCACATATTCTGCTTGTGCAGTAGATTGTGAGATGCATCCTTGCTTCTTACTTATCCATGTGACAAGTCTGTCACCCATAAAGAATGCTCCTCCTAGTGTGCTCTTTCTGTCATCTAAGTTTCCAGCCCAATCAACATCTATATAGACTTGAAGCTCAAATTTTCCTTCTCTTTTATACCATAATCCATAGTCTTTGTTAATATTTAGATATCTCATAATTCTTTTGATAGTACTCATGTGTGATTCCTTGGGATTAGCAAACAATCTTGCAACTATTCCAACTGCATGTGCTATATTTGGTCTAGTATGAACAACATACATGAGTTTTCCAATCATAGATCTATATAGGTGCTAATTTACCTCAGTTGACTTGTCTTCCTTTGTCATCTTGCATCTGGTTTCCATAGGTGTTCCAACTAGTTTGGAATCTTCCATCTTGAATATTTTCAGCACTTCCTTGATGTATTTGGATTGTGTAATATAGATGTTTGCATCTTGTTAAAGAATCTGTAGACCAAGAAAGAATTTGATCTCCCCAAACATTGACATCTCAAATTCTTTTCTCATTTCAATAGAAAATGATTTTCATAACATATCATTACCACCAAATATGATATCATCAACAAATATTTTAGAAAATAGAATATTATTATCAGAATCTTCTTTTAAATATAGATTATTGTTTTCACTTTTTCTTACAAATCCAATACTTATGAGATAGGAGTGAAGTCTTTCATACCATGCTCTCAGTGCTTGTTTCAATCCATACAAGGCTTTTTGTAGTCTACAAACCATGTTTCTTTTCTTAGGATCAACAAATCCTTTTGGTTGTTCATTGTATACCTCTTCTTCTAGTATTCTATTTAGGAATGCAGATTTGACATCCATTTGGTATACCTTGAATCCTTTGTAAGAAGCATAAGAACGTAGAATTCTAACTCCTTCTAGTCTAGCAACAAGTTCAAAGGTTTCTCCATAGTAAATACCTTCTTCTTATGCATACCCCTTGCATACTAATCTTTCTTTGTTCCTTGTGACTTCTCCATTCTCATTCATCTTTTTTATGAATATCCATTTTGTACCAATGAAATTATTTTCATCTAGTCTAGGTACTAATGTCCATGTTCTATTCTTCTCAATCTGTTCTATCTCTTCATTCATAGCACTGGTCCATTCTTCATTTTTAAGTGCAGTATTAACAGATTTAGGCTCAAAATCACAAATTAAACATCTAGTGTTTAGTGGCTTACTTCTTGTTCTCATTCTAGCCTTCTTGTCTCCTATGATATGGTTTTGTGGATGGTTTCTTCTGACATACTTGGCAAGTATTGGTTCATCTCTTTTTTCATTATTCTGATCATCATCTTGACCTTCATTCTGATCTCCATTGCTTGGTGCATCATCTTGAGCAATTTCTTGATTTCTAGTGTTTGTAGCCTGATGCTCAGGTGCATTGTTCTGTCGCTCGAGAGAGATACATTGTTTCTTGGGAAGAGTGTTAGGTTCTTCACTATAGACAAACCTGTTGTACTCTTCTGGTTCTTTTATTCTTTTCTCATCATTTTTCTCAACAAATTCATCTACTTTGACATTTGCACTTTCAATGATTTTGTTAGAGGATTTGTTAAGACATTTATAAGCCTTTCTTTTGGTAGAATACCCTAAAAATATTCCTTCTTCACCTTTGGAGTCAAGCTTTCTATTTCTATCATCTTTCAAAATATAACATTGAATACCAAAAATTCTGAAGTAACTTACATTGGGTGTATGTCCATGCCATAGCTCATAAGGTGTCTTATTGGTGTCTTTCTTTAATTGACCTCTATTTAATGTGTAGACAGTAGTACTGAAAGATTCTCTCCATAATGTTTAATTGATTCATTTCTCAATCATCAGTGTTCTGGCACAATCAACAATAGATTTGTTCCTTCTTTCAACAATCCCATTTTGCTGGAGTGTTCTTGGTATAGAAACCTATCTTTAAATTTCATGCTCATTACAAAAGTTAGTGAATTCATCATAAATAAATTATCCTCCTCTATCTGATCTTAATAATTTCAGTTCCTTACCATTTTTTTTCCTACAATATCTTTATACCATTTAAACATGTTGAATGCTTCTGGTTTCTCTTTTAAGAACATAACTTTCATCATTCTAGAATAATCGTCCACAAAGAGAATGAAGTATCTATCACCATAGTAACTCTTTGTTCTTATTGGTCCACATAGATTACTATGGACTAATTCTAGAATGGCCTTAGATGTGTAGGTTTTTCTCTTGAAAATAGACTTCATCATTTTACCTTTTTGACAATTCTTACACATGACAGGGTCGGGCTTTGACATGCTCGGTAAGCCTCTTACTTTCCTTTTATTTCTTATCCTAATCATGTTGTCAAAATTTACATGACATAACCTTTTATACCACAACCATATGTCTTCATTTATAGCCATTAAACAAGTGGTGTTATTATCATAAAGATATAATAGGTTACCTTTTCTCTACTCACCAGTTCCGATCAACCTTCTCGATTCATTAAAGATCTTTGCATTTTTTTTTCAAATGCAACTCGGTGACCTGTGTTATTCGGTTGTGAAACAATCAATAGATTATAGTTAAGTCCTTTTACCCAATATCCATTTTCACGTCTAATTAGATTATTCAACATTATGGTTCCTTTACCTTAAACTGGACCAGGTGAGTCATTACCCATTCTTACTGATCCACCATTATAATACTCAAAAGTTTCAAACTTTTCCTTATCTCTAGTCATGTGATGAGTACATCCACTATCAATAATCTATACATCATTCTTACTAACCTTAGATATGATTGTAGTTTCAACATACCTTTCCTCTTTTTTTGAATCATCCTTTGTAGAAAAAAATACCACCTCAATATCTTCATCAGATTCAGTGTCATTATTCTCAGCTTTTTTCTCAGCTAGGTAACAATCTTTCTTTCCTTTGTCCTTATAGTCGTATTTGTCCCTTCTGTCATATTGTCGGTTTCTTCGGTAATCTCTATCATCACCTCTGTCAAACTTCTTTGCATATGATCTATCATTGTTTCTGTCTTCTTTTCTTTTGTTAGGACATCTAGCAGTAAAGTGTCCAATCTCTTTACAATTAAAGCATACCAATGGTAATTTACCTTTGTATCTACCTTTTCCTCTCTGTAATCTTCTAGCCATTAGTCCTTCAATGTCATCAATCTCTTGATCATCACTATAACTTTCACTATCATTTCTCATAGTGTGTTTATGACTTGATTTACTTATTTTCAAAGAAGATTTGAATGTAGACTCAATAGATGGTAAGACACTGTTGTCAAAGTTATTAATCTCAAATGAAATAAGTCTACCAACCAAACTATCTCTAGTGACATTGTTATTTGCTATGACTCTCATTTCTTGTATAGCAGATACTCTAATAGCATAAACATGTAGTAAGGTTCTTAGGATTTTACTTACAACTATTTCTTCTTCAAGTACACCTCCTACTCCTCAGATAGAATTGGATACCTCTTTGATTCTGTAGCTTTACTGAGTGATATTTTTTCCTTCTTTCATTCTTAGGTCATCAAATTTTCCTCGTAGTTTTTCTACTTAGCTCTTAGCACATTTGCATTTCCTCCATGTACTAGCTTTAATTTGTCCCACATTTTCTTTGTAGTGGTGCATGTTTTGACATCTTTGAACTCACCATCAGAGAGTGAGGAAAGAATTTCTATCATCATAGAATTGTGTTCATGATTTTCTCTCAATTGATCAAGTGTGTGAGGTCCAGTAGGAAACACATATTCAATATCCAAGTATTGAGTAACATCATTTCCAATACCTAATAGGTGGTCTTATCCTACTTTTCCATGATGCAAATTTGTCTTTGTTCAACTTAGGCACATCCCCTTTTCTCATCTTGTGATCTTTATCTTAGGTCTTGAAACCTTCCTTCTAAGCACACAATCTCTAATACCAATTGTTTGAATAACTGAAAAGGGGGGGGTGAATCAGTGGCCTCAAAAATTAATCCAATAAATCAACCCAAAAATTTATACCACAAATATAAGCCTCTAGTTATCTTCAGTCCTACAAGATGTATTTCGTTAAATAATCTTATTAAATAACTACTTCTTGGAATATACTTTTTATCCCTTTTCTTAAGCTTTACCGAATAGCAGTCTAGCCTTTACCAAAATATAGTAAATAACTTAGAGTTTACTGATCAATCATGTTTTAGTAATGTGTAAATAAAAACATTAAAGCAATGAACCGTATACACATTTGACACATGGATTTTTAATTTGAAAACCATGTTAGGGGAAAAACCACTTGGGACTGGTAATCCAAAATTTTCACTCTTATGAAGTGAGCTCAGTGAAGATCCAACCCTGTTAAAGGTTACAAACACATTGTTAAGTGTGACCTTGTTAGAGGATTTAAATCTAATAGTTTGTCACATGATATCTTGCATTTCACTATAATATATTCATAAGAAACTTTTTGATACTCTTTCAGATGTATCTCAATATATAAAGGATTGTTAAGTCCCACTCTGTTAAGAGATTTTATGAATCAATGGTTAACCTGAAACATTATATGATATGTTCATATATACAACTTAAACTTGCAGATGTTCAGATCTATTGTAAGCTCATAATACCTTTTTTATCAATGTTTCCTTTTGTTCCTTTGCTCTACTTCTTTCTACTTGGTGAATGTGTTGCTTCTCTGTTGCTCGGTGTCTACAGAAATATTAGCTTTGTTCTTCAGCTTGTTTGATCAGGTCTGTATGAAGACTTCTTATCTTCACTAGTATTCTCTTCAGCATCCTTAATTTTTATAATGAATTAGCATGTCTCCTTTATAGGCATGATTTTACCATTTCTAAGTCCTTGTCTTTCTTGTTCTTGATGTGATCCACAAATCTTGCCATTCTTGCTTTAGTTTTATCCCATAGATTTCTTCTTGACAACTGGAATAAAACTAGCTTTAACCTCTAGCTTATCTTTAGCTTTTAACTGGTTGATGAAAACAATGTAATTGTAATACCCACTCATGTTTTGCTTTCTAGTTTAGGATGCCGCACTCTTTAGGCATTGGTTCCAATTGTTGGCCGAATTCTTTTAGGCCACATTGCATGTGAGCTGATATTGTTTTATTTGATGATGATACTTGTTTATGATTTCGTGATTTTACTTTATGCATAGATAGATGTGATGATGTTATCATGTTGATTATTATTTGTTGATTTCAGTTTATGATATACTTACCCCATACTCGCATGTGTATGTTGTCTTATATGTGAATGTACTTGTTGATGTGTTGTTGTGGTAGAGGACGGAGACGTAGTTACTTGCTTCGGCGAGATCCACATGTTCGACCGATCCCTATCATTGTTTTTGATACTATATTATGTATGTACATGCATGTTCTTTTGGTGATAGGATTGCAGGTACAGGGCATCGTCTTCCCTGAATTGACAGGAGTGAGCGTGCCCATAAATATTCATCTCAATGGTAAAGAGGGGAGGTAACATACAGATCCAAAACCCTAACCTAAGCCTAATCATCCTAATGTAGGATGAGTTTCAGT
>MU223357.1:282721-298322 GCA_018584345.1 Thuja plicata | reverse complement strand
CCCTTTCTTAGTGGTTATGTCTTGTTGGTTTTGGATATCCGATTGGGATCTGTTGTTATCTCCTCAGCACGGTGGGGTGGACCTTTGTGGTTCCACACGGACGGGTGGTAGTGATTCTTTATCCATTAAGATTTGACGTCCTTGTACCAGGTGCTTGATGGTTCTTTGCAGATGAGCTCTTTATGTTCCTTCATCATTTATTATGTAATTTGATTATTGTATATCTTGTATTAGAGTATCGCATGTGATACCTGATCTGGAAATTGTAATAGTAAGCAGTTTAGAGTGATTACTACATACCCTGCGACATGTGCAGTGGATGTGAGTTTATAGTAGTTTCATGGTTATCCATGAGGTCTGTATTTATGGTTATGTAAGTTGTATTTATTATGATTAATCAAATGGAATCTTTTGTTATAATGTTAGTTGGGTTTTGTTTTAAGTAATTCAACGTCATGGGACCCTTGAGTCGTGTAATCTATGTGAGTGTAAGACATGTGTATAAATGGTAATCGCTTCCGCATGATTGTTTGTATCTTTATGTTAACTTTAAAAAAAAAATTATTCAGCACACATAGTGACATGTTCTAGGTTAATCTCTCTTGGGTTCCCTGGCGGGGCATTATAGTAATCAATCAGTTAACTCCATATTTAGCTCCTGCCAGCTAAGTCTTTTGTTGTTTTTTAACTTTTGTTCTGATTGGTGTGTAACTCTTTGTTTTCTTGATCTTCACTTCAGTTGTCCTTGGGCATCTTTGTCTTTCGGGGTTGTCTTTCCATCGGCAACACTGTGACATTTACATCTGCTCGAGCATCACTTTGGTTCTGCACGGTAACTCTTTCTCAGGTATCTTTCTTGGGTATCACTGTGACTCTTCTCGGGGTTCTCTATCCACCAGTGTGCACTGTCCATTGGTGTTTTTTGTCACTTGGTGTATACTAAAATTTTATGCATTATTGATAACATAACCATATCTTTTTGGTTCTGTGAAGTTTTTGACAATATTTATATAACCAATCAGATTATATCAAGTTGACACCATTGACAATACAATACATTAAGTGATTTAATGTCTTGCATAAAAAAATTTCAGCTCGGTGATCATCAACATAACATCTTCAAACATTCAATCAGTTATAGTTCATCACTCTCACAAATTCACCCAACACCAATCTCACTTTTAGGCTTTCTAGGCTTGCATACAATAAGGGTTTTTTAAAAATTTCACTCCCAAACCTCTACAAAGTTTTTGAACACCTCAAACACATTCAATTAGGTCTTCCTAAGCCCTCCAAACCTTCACAGGTCTCAGGTCATTACATTTCTTTCAAAGTCTATATTTGTTCCTCCATTTTGAAGCCCCAACTTCAATGAAATTTAACTTATAGGACATCATGCCAAATCTGAAGCACATCTTTAGAAAAATCTTACAAGGACTCAAAAGGGCTTAGATTCATCTTGTGTGGGCTTCCAATCAACCCCTCTCTTCCACTTATCATAAACCCCCAACTCTCCTTCATAAGGATACTAGGCATCTTGGCAAAAAAATGCCAATTAAGTGCTCCACGGTTCTCTACAATCGAATGGTTCTTTTAAATTACAAAATTTCATAAAGGCATATGGCTTAGAAGAATGAACATTATAAGTGTTAGCCACTTGATGAACATTTTATTTTTTTTCTTTGAACCAATTTCCATCAAAATGTTGGTGTGAAAACAAATTACTATTGTTGGTACTTTGATCCTTTAGCATTTGGAGGTTATCTTGCAGGGTAATGAAACATAGTTAAGATCCTCTTTTAGTCTTTGTATGTGTTTCTCAATTTACTCCAAAGGAAAAAAGTGACTCTCATAATTTTTAATTCATAAAACCTACAAAAAACCAAGATCCTTCAAGGGGTAACCAAGGATACAACGTTATCAAATATTAAAATAATATAATTAGTTTTTCATAAATCAATATGTTTTCTTCACTTGAATGGAACACGATATTTGAAACTTATTCATTCTACAAAAAGGTGTCTCAAAGATAATATGGTAAGAGATATGAACAATGATAATAAAAATTAAAAGGAAAATAAAGATTAATACATTGTTCAGTAGATACCTCCAAGGACCCAAATACAAAGGAGTAGATTGGACTAAGATTGTTTATCGACAATTTTATGCACTTATGGCACACAAGGGACATCGCAAGTAGGGTGTGTCGATGAGAATTTTGATGTGTCAAGGGAAAAAATGGGACCATTCCCATGGTAAACCCACACAACCATACATGATCATGGTGTTTTTTCATGCCCATGATGAACAAAACATAATATAGGCTACCTAACAACTTTGCACTGAGTGTATTTGACAATTTTAAAATAATAGAAAAATTGTTGCCCTACAAAAATGAGTCCGAGTCTTCAAAAACTAAGATATATTATTGTAGAGGGGCCTAACACAACCATGTAGGTTCAAATGGATTGTACATAGGTGCCACAGTTTAAAATAAATAGTCTGTCAAAGCTCAACAATTTTATGCACTTAGGGCACACAAGGGACATCGTTAGTAGGGTATACCGTTGAGTGTTTTGACATTTCAAGGGCCAAAATAGGACCATGCCTAGGGTAAAAACACAAAAATTGATGTGGTAATGGTTTTAGTTCATTCCCATGATGAACATAACACGATATAGGTTACTTGGCAACTTTGAACTAAGTGCATCTGACAATTTTTGCATGAACAAAAAAATCATTGCCCTACAAAAATGACTCTGAGTCTTCAAAAAATGAGATAGGTTATTTTAGAGGGGCCTAATATGACCCTATAGGTTAAAAAAAACCATGCATAGGTGCCACTATTTGCAATAAATAGTCCATCAAAGTTTGACAATTTTATCTGCTTTGGGCACATAAGGGACATTGCCAAGAGGGTATGTCGTTGAGCGTTTCGGCATGTTGAGAGGAAAAATGGGACCGTGTCTAGGGTAAACCCACCCAACAGGATACGATCCCAATGTATTTTCATTCCCATGATGAATATAATGTTATATATCAAACTTGACATGTCATGTTTTGGAACATCTTGGTCAAAAATCATTGATTCCAGGTTTTAGGGCCAATTAGGCCTGATTTACAAATCACCTACCCTCTAAACACTCTCCAAAACCAAAAAATTTACTCCAATATCCTAGGCATAGATAAAAAAGAGAAAATCCATAATTTTCATCATTGTGTAAAACTGATTTTCAAATCCCTATGACCATTGGGTTCTCTCTTTTGCACTTGTTTTGCAATTTTGTTTAATGACAACTTCTCATATTCTTTGACAACTTACCAATTTTAATAAAAACTTGCACAACTAACCTTATATCTTCAAAAATGGTCTTTTTAGGCCTTATTACATCCAAATGAGTACTTTCAACACCAATGTAGACACTTATGACCATTAATGACAATTTGGTTGCAAGAAGCGTTGCTTGACAACTTTTTAAAAAAGAGACAATATGACTCCAATAATAAATATGTTTGCATTCTATTATAATAAATAATCATTCAAAAGTGTATGACATATGACTTGCATAGAATGAAAAAATTGGATCACATTTCAATTGCAAATTTAAGTTTTGAAGTATAAAGATATGCACACAATGAACAAATTGGATTGAACATCAACTTTCATATATATGAAAATGAACAATAATTGTGTACATATACAAAAATGGCATAAATTCCAAGTCAATAATACATTTAAAAAAATGTGGCATGTGCCATATCAAGGTTGATATATACAAAAAAAAATGTCGAATATATACATAAATTGGTCCTTCAATGACCACAACTAGAACTATATGTCTCTATCAGTTTCTATGACTGTGGTGGATCATCAAAAGAAAGCCTCTTAGAAGAAGTACATGGATCTATAGATGGATGCACAACAACAATTCAAATTTTGAATCAAATATCTTTTGTCAAAAATTAGATTAGAGTTCTCAAAATAACATCAAAATAACTAATTATTGAACTATAATTTGTTTGCAATTGAATTGTTGATTACCCCATGTCTTTCTCCTGCTCTTGGGCTATGTAGTAAATTTTATGGAACCCTTCTTGGATGATCAAGAATCCTAAAAAAATTTAAAGGTAGAGGGTATGTGGGAAGTCGTGAAGGGGGTTGTAATACATAAAAAAGAAACTAATATAAGTTAATAACATATATGTTGAGAAACACTAAAAACCAAAAATGCATGGACTAAAATAAATGTGTACAAGATCTTTAGATGGTTCTCCTATACTCATAGGATGCATAGTCATTGATGAAGCAACTACAATCATTTCCTGGATGGTAAATGATAAGAAATGTTACAGTCATAGAGGAATAAATTAGTGCTTTCAAACAAACAAGAATGCAATCCAACAGGAGTTAAGAAGAGGGTTTCAACTAAGAAGACAAACTTACCTCTTCCCTCTATTGTGGTGGACCCTCTCATCGAAGATCAAGACTCCTAACAAAATGGAATGGTAGAGGATCTATGGGAAGTTGCAAAGGGGGTTGTAATAGGTAAAAGGCAATTAATACAAGTTAATAACCCAAATTTGTTGAGAAACACTAAAAAAGTAAGAATGCATGTACTTAAATCTAAACGCATATGTTTAACATATATAGAAAAAATGCATACCGGAGCCTCAGATGGTTCTCTAGTAATCCTAGGAGGAATCTTTGTTGATGAAGAAGCTATCACCATTTCTTGTATGAAAAATGATAACAAAGGTTATAGTCATAGAGGATGGCTTTAGAGCTTTCGAATGAACAACAATGCAATCCAAGTGGACTTTAGAAGAGGTTTTCAAATAAGAACAAGAGATGAAAGTGAAGATAAAAATGTTACCTCTTCTCTCTCCTAAATATATGCGACATCAGGTGCATTCATCAATTCTATAAACCCCAATTATTTCTTTATATAGAACATATAAAAAAGATTTTAAATCAATCTACATGTACATGTTTAATTATAATAAATTTTAAAAATTAAATTTAAACTGCACTAAATTACCTTTTCATGTTTAGGTATCCGCATGGATTTCTTTTTTTTTGTTTCGGTGTGCTAGAAGATGACCTTCGAACACGAGATGTCCCGGACTCAGGTGGGGTAACCTAAGAGAGATAGAATTAACATAAGAGATACAAATATATAATATTAAATATAATTCAAAATAATCTAAATCTAAATGAATCGCACGGGTTCAATTAAAATTGTAAATAAGAGTTGTGCAAAATATGATATGCTAAAGATTTCTAGGCCAAAGTCAATGGCCAAAAGCATGACATCATCAACTTGGGACATCTGAAGCCTGACATCCCCTATAAACACCAAATAAATATACATTAGAGAATTAGTAAATATTAACAAAAAATATTTTAAATCAAGGTATTATTCTATTTTTAACATATTAAAAATCTTTACCTCTAAGGTCGCAGCTACATATGTGCGTGGAGTGGAGGGAATGTGAGTTGGTGTACTCACACAACCTATTGCACCCTACAATGCATATTATTCATATATTAGTTTAAATTGTTCTATAAATATAAATTTATTTATATTTATAAGATTTAAGTGATTAATAAATAACATGTTATAAATACAAATAAACACACCTACATCTTCTCTCCAACATAAAATACCATGGTCATCAATTCATTGGTGAGGGACACATCCTCTGTAGTGGAATCATGACATATACTCCCACAATGTTTATAAAAATGGGATTTGGAACCTTCCTCATTTGTGTTAGTATCTACCCCAGAGCATATATTATGTGAGATGGCAGACATATGATCAACAAGATGGGTTGAGAAAAATTGTGCATTTGATAGTGAGGCAGGTGGCGCACACACTGATTGATCCTCTTGTCCAAGAGGCTGCACTAACTATGTTCCATGTTGAACAATGACATCAGTCAATGACATAGTCTGTTGGAATAATGGAATGGTGTGTACTCAGAGGGGAGGGGTGAATCAATACCCTTAAAAAATTTATCACTTAACCTTAATCCTTTTAGTAATCAAAACTGTGCATTACTGACCATATGTGATATTCTATCTTTATGCATGTAATATCAATTCATAAATTTAATTTGTATGTAAACATTCATAGAAACATTCATGAAATGTAATGACACATGACACAAGATTTGGTAACGCAGAAAATCCCTATTAGAAGGTAAAAATTGGGGTGGGCATGAAACCCACAAAACTTCGCTATCTGCAACATGGAAGGGGTCAGTTAAGGCTTACAAGTTTGATCACTTCTAATGATCTTACCCTATTAGGAGTAACATGTTTAGACTGGTTAAGGTCTACTTTGTTAAGGGCTTTAGCAACACTTTTTAGTGTGCACTCGGTTAAGAGGTTTACAAAAGGATTGTTAAACCCACCTTCTTAAAGGATTTATTCTATTTGCTACACTTGTTAGAATGTAGTCAAAAATACTTATTGACATGAGTATATGCAATCTAGAATTGTTGAGTATAGATCCATTAAGTTCACAATATGATGTATCACCTATAGTGACTAATTAATACCTATGTTCTACTCAGTAGCCTTGGATCTTGTTCTTTATAATTGATTCCATATTGTGTTGTCCCTTTGCATAAAAATCTATATCTGATCCATAGATGTGCTCCTCAACTACAATCATCATCACATCCTCTTGTTCTGAGTGATTATACATCTATTTATACAATGAATTTGACCTAAATAAGTTTCACGCTTTACAATGATAACTTTATGATCAAAGGTTTACAACCTGACCTTGATCTCCTAGTTTGCATGTATTCAATAGGTTAGACTGATTAAAAAAATTACAATTACTTTAATTGTCCCTCAAGAAATGGATTTAAAGCTAAGCTTAAGATAGATATAAAACTTAAGTGTTTTATCTGATGTGTAAGTCAGATCCACATTTCTCATAATAAAGTTGTCTCTCAGTAGACTAGTGCTTGGGTTGCTCTGTACTCTACCTATTGGTGTTCACTGTAAACTTGTCTGTCAGTTTCCTCTATTGTTTGATCTTTCGGTTTACACTGTAAAATTTTGTCGGGTTCCTTGGTGAATTATGTTGTTGGTTTACACAGTGATCTATCTATCCGGTTCCTCTGTACCTAACATTTTTGGTGACCTCTGTTAACTGCTATGTCAACTATAAACCTATCTTTTGGTGATCATGTACCAATGGTTCAAAAACTGTTTCCCTTGTATACTAATGGCAAAAATATGATCATTAATCTCACCCTTTGACATTAGCATCAAAAACTGATATGTGCAAAACTAAAAATATTGAGTATATACACCATGCATTCACCTTGTCAATATGACCCCCCTATGTGCATTTTGGTATAGTATATGTATATTTATATACACTTGCCTTTATACTATTTGCCTGTTTCACCTTATCAATTCCTCTTTATTATTTCTCTCTTTATCACATATTATTTCCCCATTTTTTTATAATAAGGACAAAGGTGTAATATTTACAACTTGTCAAAAATGTGGGAATGGGAGTTTTACATGTCTTCCATCATTTTCTCCCACTTCTCCTTAAGATGTTCTAGTGTCATGTGCTCCAATATTATTCTTGCAAGCATATCATAGATACTGTCGGTGACAGATATCTCTGGGGTTGCAATCAATTGTCTTGCCGAAGTCATATGTTGTTGCCATAATGTGAGATTTGGTAGAAGTAGAGCTTGAAGGTTGGTTACCTCATCTCTGAATAATGATTCTACCTCTAAAATATCTTGTCTCAACCTTTTAGCTTCCATAATATTTTCATAATGCAACTTGATTGCATTGGAAGTGGTTGTAAGACCTTGTGCACTAGCATTAAGATTTGCATCTATCTGTGCAATCTTTTCACTATTCTCCTTAGTGAATTTCTCTATTGTGCGTAACTTATGAACTAAGGCTATAGCTTCTAAAATGATTGGTTCCAATCCATTGACTAGTTCAAATAGCTTTGCCTTGTTCTCTACCACTTCTTGGCTGATTTTCTTTATCAATTTGTATTGGTATTTCTATTATGCATGTTCTTCTATTGCCTTCTCTGCATCTACATTTTGTGATGTGATGGCATTTGTAATAACTGCTAATTGATCAAGTATAGGAGCATCTTGATCAATATCGGTATCAGGTAAAATCTACAAAAGTATTTCCAGGTTGTCTCTAGTGCCTGTGAGTCCTTGGTCTCCTTTTTAAGCTTATCTTAGATAGCTTTCCTTTTACAAATTTTTGCATACTTTGTAAGTGACTCTGGATCCAATGTCCTCAGATCACAATATGGTATTTCAATGATCTCGTCCAGGGTGAATGGATTCTTTTTCTTATTCTTCTTCTTCTTCTTCTTCTTCTTCTTCTTTGAAAGAGTAGTAGAGGCACCTATATGCAGTACCATAGCAAGTTCCTTTTCTTGGTCTGATGTACTTGATGAAGGTTTTGGGGGTGTAATGCCTTTTATCTGATGCTCGCTGTCTACCTATCGGTTTGGTGTAGATGTCTCCACATCAACCTTAGCTTTATCTGTAGCTTCTCCTTCTGTATCCTTTGGAGTGGCATCACCTTTCTTCTCTTCTTCACCTTTATCTTTCTGCTCTCCATCTGTTTCTTTCTGTTTGTCAGTTGTGTTTTTCTACTCTTCTTCACCCTTATCCTTGGGTTTGCTTGCATCATGTTCGGGTGACTTCTCCTTTTCTGAGATGACATTGATATCTTATATCAATAATGGCATTTGGCCTGGTATATTTACCTATGCAACATCCATTGTTGTGTCTTGTTCCTTGGATTTCTCAGAGGTAACAATGACATCTCCATCTGCCATTACTTCATCGACAGGAGCTTCAGTGAAATATATTATTGTCACATCTTGGATTGTGATATCTATTGTATCCTTTAATGACTGCAAAATCTGAGGTATGTAATCCATTTCTTTTCTTTCTTATGCATTCAATTCAACTAAATTGACATCCTTGTTATCATTTATAAGAATGTGCTCTGGACTCGGTGTAGCATATTTTTCTTCATTGTGAGGCTTATCGGTAAGTTCTAATACTCTCTCGGGGATTGTATCCTCTTTAGGTACATTGATTATTTGTCTCCAAGCATCCTCAATTTCTTTGTCAAGCTCAATTAAGCTTCCTTGTAGTACCTTGTAGGCTCTCAACTTGGCTGAGAACTTCTTTGAATCTAACTTCATCATTTCATCAATCTCTTCCATTTTAAACTTGGTTGGCATTATAGAAACTAGGGATCTTTCACTTATCTATTTTTTAGAATTTAGTGCAAATCTCCACCTTGTCAATAACCTATCTAGAAGTTCTTGTGGCATCATCTTTTCAAACTATATAGGTATGTATTTGAATATACACATTATTGTGATGATGGATTCTTCTATTTTATTCTGATCCTCAAGATTCAGAGTTAGCCATTTTCTAACTTTAGGCTTAGATATTGTACCTGACCTAATGATTGATGCGGCAATTTCATCAATTGTGGTAGGAAGTTTGTTCTTTAAAGGTTGTTCATCTTGTTCAGTGTCTTCTATATCTTCCTTTCTTTAGATTAGTCTTTTTCTCCTCTTTGGTTTTGAATTTTTCCTGGTGTGAGGCTTCCTCTTGTAAGCCCTCACTTGTCCTTTCTTAACGGGTGATGAACTTGCATCTTTTATTGTCTGACTCCTTGTCCTAGATGCAGCTGTATTTCTTGGCTTCTTTGGGGGTGGTGCATCACACTCTATTGATTTAGAGTTACTCACTTTTTCACCTTCACTAATGGGTGACTATTCCTTGGTGTCTTTTTGTTATGTTTCTTCTTCATTGATCGACAAATTTTTCTTAAGTCTCTTTACCATTTTATCCTTCTTTCTGTCAATTTTCTTCACTACTAGGCCGGTCTTTATTGTTACCTTAGCCTCTTCATAGGTTTTGAACCCTGGTAATGACTTGTCTAATGGCTCATTTAATAATGCTTCAATAGCATTGGTGGCTTGATCTATGTTGATCTCATAGTCAAGTTGGGCTAACAATATTGTCCTTAGTACAGCTGGTTTGATCAATGTTGTATCAGTGTCCACCATGAAACAAATATCAGCCTTATATTGTTCTACCAATTGTTCTGGTATCCTCATCCTTTTCTACATTCTATCCTTGAATCCAGTGAAATATTCATCTATGACTGATGTAAAGTTATCACCTAGTGACTTAATGAATTCACTGATCTAAATTTTCACTGGTTGGGTAGTGTCCTAGGTGACATTACTAAAAGATGGGAAAAGTCTTGAAAATAGAAAAATATGCACATTAGGAGTGAACCAAACTTACATGAGTTAGAGTTTGCTGATCTAATGGTCCTCATATTCTCCTCCAATTACTTCAGTAGAAGCTTGGATAGATCCAATTCTAATCCCTTCTTTACAATCTTGTGAGCAGCGTCTACTGCTCCGCATGCAATGTTATTCATTTTGCTGGCTTGGAATATCGTGTATCCCAATACACATGCACCAAATTTTAGTTCTAGATCTTTGATGGAATTTACCTTCAATCCTCTGCCATCTCATTCTGCACTTGTCATCTTCTCAATCTCAGGGCGAGAAGGGTGTTTAAGTTCCTTGGCCTTGTCGGTTATTGGATAACCAGTCACTACGTGTATCAAATCCCTAGTGATCAATTTTGGCTCATCCAGCCACATCTTTTGGCCATGCACTCTGCTCAACACTATCCTGATCCACTTGGTTTTAAACTCCTTCTGGAACATTAGGGAATTTGTCATCCCTTTCACCTTGATGTGTTTATGTTCATCCTTGATGGTTTTGTGCAAAGCTTCTTGTAAGCTTTCTCAACCTCCAGATCTTTGATTTCTACA
The DNA here is from genome assembly GCA_018584345.1 of Thuja plicata. Taxonomy (NCBI): domain Eukaryota; kingdom Viridiplantae; phylum Streptophyta; class Pinopsida; order Cupressales; family Cupressaceae; genus Thuja; species Thuja plicata. The sequence goes on along the minus strand of MU223357.1, from coordinate 287,425 downwards.
ACTTTGCAGTGGATATACGCTTAGAAATCCTTGATCAGCAAAACCCTAAGTGGTTTTCTTGAAAATTCACCAGCATCTTTGGGTTGCGAAGCAACCTCCAAACAGAACTTCTATTTAGGTTCTTCACAAGTAGTGTTCTTAATTAGGTTAACCTTTTTCTCCTTGGCATTCTTGATCTTGGAAACGCGAGATGTGGTTGCCATGGTTTCTAAAAATTAGGGATTTTCCCATAAATAAAATGTGAGATCGATGAGTCTTTATTTACTTACTTGTCTTGTTGTAGCTTCTGATGATTTATCTGAATGTTGTGAAACTATTGTGAGTCGCTTCCATAATCTAGTCAATGTTCTTCGCTCTGCTTCTTCGCTCTTAATCACATGGTGAGTGAATGAGCTATTTCATCACCTTTTTATAGATGATGCCCTAAGTGGCACAATAAATTCTCTACCCACTTCTCAGTGTTCAAAGATGGAGTCGCTCATGTATCACAAAAACTTCTAGCTCGGGGTAAGTGACAACTCACTTGACCTTTCACATGTTTACCGAAGGTGCTTGGTAAGTGGTGAATACTTCAATGTCTTTTACATGATTACCGATGTGTCTTTCTTTACATTTTTAACTTGGCTTTCATATGTAAACCAATGATTCTCGATATGTATTGACCCATGAGATTGGATTCACACATTCTTAACAAGTAATACCATAGTGCATTTTTAATCATGCTAGTTTGGAATTTTATCATTGTATAATGGAACTAATGTAAAATATAGCTTGGTATAGTGCAATTCCATACTTATTTGTTCAGCTTAGGTGGGGTGGTGATGTCACCAGATCCATTGGATAAGGTGTCATCAATTGTATTTCTTGGTCTAGCATCATCAGTGTTTGTATCTTTCTTCCACATTTTGTTTCCCATCTTTCTGATGTCTTCAATGGTATTTCTATTGAGAAAAGTGCTTGTCTCTATCACTCAGTCTCTGTAGTCTTATTTAGATGACCAACCCTATGACAGTGTAAGCATGTCATTCTGGGGTTAGTCTAGCTTCTAGAACTTCTTATTTATTTTCTCATGTAGTTTGCAGCCATGCGTCCATATCTACCACATGTTGTGCAGTTTGTCCATGTGTTGTAATCCCAAACATATGAGTTACCAACTCTTTTCGGTTGATAAGAATTTTCTTGTTCTTTTGGCTTCCTTGCTTGCTTTTTCTTCTTCCTACATTCAAGAAATGTGTGCCCATGCATTTTGCAAGTGGAACAATTTTTTTTCCATGTAGGTTTCCTTCTTTGGTTGTTTCACCTTAGATTTACATTCATATGCTTTATGTCCTATCTTGTTACAGTTATAACAAATTCCAATTAATGTAGAAGTGGATTTAGGAATACCTTAAATTTTTATTCTGTAAACATTTAATGTGTGGCCTAGTTTTCCACAGTGATTGCATGACTGCTTCTTTGGCCTTGGATTTGTGTAGACATCTTTTTGATCAGCTTGGTATGGTGATTCTCCATTCTTGGCATACCCTAATCTGGTATTGTTTTTTACTCTTCTTTGTCCATCCAGAAAATCATCCATTATTTTTGTACTTTCTTCAGCTCTCTTGATCATATCATTGTGTTGTTTCTAAATTCTTACTTCATGCTTCAGTCTTTCATTTTCTTCTCTTAGCTCATCAATAGATTACAATTTTCCATTAAGTTAAATGTTCATTCAGTTTGCCTCCCGACTCATAAGAATAATCTGATTGGTGATCTCATGATGATGTTCAGTAAGTCTTTGTATTTCTGATTCTTTCTCTTGTAGCTTTTCAGTGATCTTCCTCTTGTCATCAATAGCTAATGTTCTTTCTTCCTCATCTTGTCTAGCATTATTCATAACCTCAATCATCCTTACCATCTATGTCTCTTGACTGATTTGTAATGATTTCACTTGTCCAGCCAGATGTTGATTGATTTCATTTAGACTTGTAGTGCTTCCTTCAAATGTGTCTGATGTATTGCTAGATGTAGATCATGTTGACTCAAACAAATCAGGTATCTCTTCTTTATGACATTCTATTTCATTACAACAAGATTCCATAACCTTTCTTTCATCTAGTAGCTCTCCCATCTTGACTCTAGCTTCTTTGTATTTCTCATAGAATATTTGTATCTCTAACTTCTGATTCTCCATACTCTTGTCTAGCTTATACATTCCCATAGTATGATCTTTTCTCTCAAGTGATTTAAATTTTTTCAAATAAGAGATCTAGCTCTGATACTAATTTTTGGAATAATGGAATGGTGTGTACTGAGAGGGGAGGGGTGAATCAGTACCCTTAAAACTTTTATCACTTAACCTTAATCCTTTTAGTAATCAAATCCTTTCATTACCGATCATATGTGCTATTCTATCTTTATGCATGTAATATCTATTCATAAACTTAATTTGCATGTAAACATTCATAGAAACATTCATGAAATGTAATGACACATGACACAAGATTTGGTAACACAGAAAACCCTTGCTAGAAGGTAAAAACTGCGGTGGGGATGAAACCCACAAAACTTCACTATCTGCAGAATGAAAGGCGTCGGTTAAGGCTTACAAGTTTGATCACTTCTGATGATCTTACCTTATTAGGAGTAACATGCTTATACTGGTTAAGGTCTACTCTATTAAGAGCTTTAAGAACATTGTTTAGTGTGCACTCGGTTAAGAGGTTTACAAAAGGATTGTTAAAACCACCGTCTCAAAGTATTTATTCTATTTTCTACACTTGTTAGAATGTAGTCAAAAATACTTATTAACTTGAGTATATGCAATCTAGAATTTCTTAGTACAGACCCATTAAGTTCACAATATGATGTATTACCTATAGTGGTGGATTAATACCTCTAGTCTGCTCGATAGCCTTGGATCTTGTTCTTTATAACTGATTCCATCTTTTGTTTTCCCTCTACATAAAACTATGTATCTGATCCATAGATGTGCTCCTCAGCTACAATAATCATCACACCCTCTTGTTCTGATTGATTATACATCTGTTTATACAATGAATTTGACCTAAATAAGTTTCACGCTTTACAATGATAACTCTATGATCAAAGGTTTACAACTTGATCTTGATCTCCTAGTTTGCATGTTTTCAATTAGTTAGACTGATTAAAACAATTACAATTACTTTACTTGTCCCTCAAGAAATGGATTTAAAGCTAAGCTTTAAGCTAAATAAAAAACTTAAGTTTTTTATCTAACATGTAAGTCAGATCCACATTTCTCATAATAAAGTTGTCTCTCGGTAGAATGGTTCTCAGGTTGCTCTGTAGTCTGCCTATCAGTGTTCACTGTAAACTTGTCTGTCGGGTTCCTCTATTGTCTGCTCTGTCGGTTTACACTGTCAAGTTACACTGTAAACTTCTGTCGAGTTCCTCTGTGAATTATTTTGTCAATTTACACAGTGATTTGTCTGTCCGATTCCTTTGTACTTAACATTTTTTGGTGACCTCTTTTAACTGTTGTGTCGAGTTGTACTATAAAATTTTCTTTTGGTGATCATATACCGATGGTTCAAAAATTGTTTCCCTTGTATACTAATGGAAAAAATATGATCATCATAGTCACCTAAAGAGTTTGTAACTCCATAGACTCCTTTAGAGTTACTGGGACCGTGATGTGAACCAAGGGTTTAGCAGCTAGAGAAATCCTATGTTGGGGGTCTACCACCCTCTGAGTGCCTATTCTATCCTACATAGAGCCTTTACCTCTACCCTGGAACTCCCAGATGTCAAATTAGTTTGGCTTCAAGTCAAGGATAAACTCACAATATACCTTTCTCAAAAAATACAGATCTCCTCATAATTATTACAAGGTGGTTGGTCAAAGACCATATACCACCTATCCCAAAAATCATTTTTCAACCCAGCGTGATTACACCAATGTATAGGAAACCTCTTCGAATCATGAGATAAGGTCTCATTAGTTTTAGGTTTAGTGAAAATAACACATATATCATCTTTAGTTATGGATTTTATTTTCACCTCATCATATGATGACCCATCGAAATAGAATGCACGACATCTATCCCTATATGTGCCCCACTTAGTGACTTGTCTAGATACCTCCCTAGCACCATTGGATAGGGCTTTGCAAGTGGATGAATGATTCTCATGATTAGAGGACCTCAGCCTATCCATTATCTAAGAAATTTGAGTATTATTCTATGATAGGTGATTTAGAAGAACCTGTTGTGTGGCCAATACAGGTTCTATCGCAGGAGGCAAATGGTTTTGGGGTGGTGTTTTTTGTTGTTGAGGAGTGGAATTTTTTAGGGTTTTCTTATTGCGAGGCAACATTTTAAAGATTTTCTTGTTCTTGAGGGGCAGCATTTTGAGGGTTTGGTTGTGGTTGTTGTTCAGGAAGTGTTAGAAGATATAAATAAAGTAAACTAGATTTAGGAAAGAATCCAAGAGAGAGTGTAGAAATGAAAAAGTTTACCATAAATGAAATGATGATCCAAGAGCAATCACCAAGATCACCAAAATGCTCAAAGACCAAGACAAGAACACAAGAATTTTGGAAGGGGAAAAAACAAAAAAAAAACCCTTTGTGAATAATATGAATGAGGCAAGAAGCCATAAAAGAAAGAGAGCTTGAGCAAGAAGCTCATTACAATATTGTGAGAGAAAGAATGGGAATGAGAGAAGAAGAGAGAAGAAATCCCA
>MU223357.1:243468-281271 GCA_018584345.1 Thuja plicata | reverse complement strand
TAAAGAAGAGATAAATGAAGAGCAACATTAAAGATATGGATATCAGTTAGAAAACTCCATTGATGGTGAACATGAAAACTAAATAGGTAAATCTTTAAACCATTTAGGATTCCTTTTAGAAGTAATGTAAATATCACTATGAGGAGTAAATTCATCATTTTCATCATCACTATGAGGAGAGAATATATCATAATCATCATGAACAAACTTATTATCATCATGAGCAAAAAATTATCACTAAGAAGAGTAGCTATATGCTTACTATCATCATCATCTTTTTTAATACTAGTAGGAACATAAATAGGTGCAGTATGAGTAGGGTTTAGAATAGGAGGTTGGTCCTCCATGATCTCAATAATGCCCCATTTAAATTCATCATCTTTGACCTTGGAACAATCATGAACTTCATTTTTTGCAATAACATCATCTCTTGTAATATGCACCTTGTTAGTAATAGGATCATAAACTCTATAACCTTTAGTAGATTCATCATACCCAACAAAGTAAATGAAAATAAATTATAATTGAGTAAAGTAGAGAATAAACAGTTAACATTAAATAAAATTACAAGGATAAGTTCAGTTTAACTGAATGTTAAACATGAGAATAAGCGAGAAGCTTAATGTGTTAAACACAAATTTAATTGTTTTTAAGATCATTATTGAATCATTTTCCGCTTCATGGAGATGTAAAGAGAAAGGATAGCTAAATACCAAGTGATGTTAACCCATCATTTAAGGTCCAAAATTAATGGAGACATAATTATAATAATTCAGTGTCGAAAACAAACAAAAAAATCCCCTTTAAATTATTGTGAGAAACATAGATAAAACACACCCTTTTTAAGATAAATTTTTTATGAAAAACAAAGTTTTTTGATATTATTATTTTAAAAACACCTTTTTATTGGAAACTAGAAAAAAAAAACCCCTTTAACTTAAATAAATATGGTTTAAAAAGTATTTAAAATGAGTTAATAAAGATAACAACCTCTTAAAAATTGTTTAATAAGACGAAATGAAAAGTACATGCAATAAAAAGAATCAATAAACAAATTTATAGATAATTGATTTTCAAATATATCAAACTTAATTTAAAATAACAAACTTTATTTTAAAACTAAAATTAAAACATTTAAAAAACCATTTAATTATATCTTTTAAATGATAAAACAAATTTTTAATAAAACTTTTTTAATGTTTTGATAATTGATAAACATTTATACTCATAAAATATATCATCAATTGAAATATAATTAAATAATAATTATATAAAAATTCATTGAAATATTATTAAATAATAGTTATATATATAAAAAAATATTGTTAATAAATTTTTTTTTAAAATGTTTTGAAAAAAAATATAAACTGTACATGATTATAATAATGGATTCTTTTAAAATAATGATTATAAAAAACTAATTCATAATGACGAAACATTAATAATTATTTGTGAGCGAATTTGTCAGCCAATTAAGCAATACAACAAATTAATTAAGCTATACAAAATAGTGAGATTAATTAAATTATTAACGAAAACAATGAATCAATTATTTGAGTAATAAAATTAAACGATTATAATGAGTCAAAGGAATAAATCTAACAAAAGACCAAAATGATTTTTTATGAAAAAAGCTAAAGATAGAATAATGAATATTGGCAGCAGTGTTTACATAGACTGCCAATGAAATGATGAAACTAGCCAAAGTTGCGTTCAAAAGGAAAATTAAATTAGTATAGAATATAGAATGGTTCACAGTCTACCTTAACTGAAGACGGGTTAAACAACCAAAGGAAAAGATGTGAACTAAGAAGAGTGGGCCGCGAATAGAGAGAAGAGCCAAACTGCATACTGCACTACTTTATTAAATTTGAATGCTGAACTGTTACAAACAAAATGATAGACTAGAAACGAAATGACAAACTAGCGAAAGGAGGACAAAGATAATTTGCATGATTGAAATAGCAAAGAGACTAATAAGACTATTAAAATATCTTTGCAGGCTAAAATTCATACAATCACTACTGCAACAGTTATAGTAAATAAATCAGCAATTGAAAGGAATTTACTATACTTTTAGATGTCTGAGAGTCAATAGTTTTCCCACAATATCATTTTCAGAGAATGTTGTTCACAGATTCCAATTTAAACATGGACTAACTTTAATAAAATAAAAACATAGTTATGATAAAACAACTACAAAATAAAATATCCGTGAGGAGATGGTAAAAGTTGTGAAGTTCTCTTTTAAGGCAGCAATAATGAAAAGTAAGAGACAACTCAAATAATAGCAAGAAGACAGACAAAAAAATTGAACAAAGAAAGGTAAATTTAATGATTAAATGCCTGTAGAAAGTTTCTCAGGTTGAACAAAACACAAGATAACCCGATTCAAGTGAAGCAACTGTAAGTTAAGCTATGGTTTCAGGAAAAAGTGAATGAGATTTTGAACTCCAAGCAATACAAGCCCAACTTATGCAGACAAGCAAAGGCTGGAATAAAAGGCGGCGTAGAAGCTGCGCATAAGATAGGAGGTTTGTGGAGCACAAGAGGGAAGGAGTGAGTTAATGGGCTAGGAGCACAACATGGCTAAGTGTAAAGTGCTGCAAAAGAAGATATATGGGCAGCGAAGGAGAGCTTCGAGGGAACAATAAGAAGGCTTCTACACAAGAAGACAAGGAGTCTTACATGCAGGAGAGAGGGATAATAACAGAAAAAAATGCAATAACAACTAGAGCATGCACAGAATTGCTGTGCTCAAAATAGGAGAATTCAGAAAATGTAAATTGTAAAGAGCAAACCACAAGATATAATCAGAGATATAGAGAATATAAAGATTGAGTCAGTTAAATATTTGATAAATAAAATAGATATTAAAAGCTACAAACAACTCTAAAATAGAGATGAAGAAGAGAACCAGAGATAAAATTTTGCAAGAGAACTGTTTAGAAAACGAGTGATAAGAACTGAGATATGAATAATGACTAATATATGTCTGCAAATCTGCAAAAAATATTAGTAAAGAACCATGTGTTCCTCTCAAATGAGGGTGAATTATTGAAAATTGCTCACCAGAAAGCTAAACTGGAGGGTTTTGCACAAAACCCAGATTGCGGATTTTTCATATTCTCTCGTATCTATCAATAATATTGAATGCAAAGAGAAGGAGATATGATCCTAGAAACCTTAGGCAAAGAGAAATTAACACAAAGATTAAGATATAATAGAGAGATTATATATTACTATTAAAAAATAATGATGAGAAACCTACAAGTAAGATTGTTAGAATGAACAAAAAAGCATGAAGAAAAGCAGTTGTGCTTGCCCGATAGAGGGCGAGTTAGATCTTAAAATTTTTTTGAAAAAAGAGATGAAAATACTTCGATCTGGTGGCAAGCCATCCATAAAAAGTTAGACTTAAAAAAAATGTTAGATTTGCAAAAAATAATGAAGGAAATCCCTGCAAACAAGAGTTAGATCAACAAGAAATCAGATTTCTTCTCGTCAACGGAGATACCTTTCAACTATACCTGCATGCACACTCAAAATAAGGATTAAACCATCTCTGATACCATGTTAGAAGATATAAATAAAGTAAACTAGATTTAGGAAAGAATCCAAGAGAGAGTGCAGAAATGAAAAATTTTACCATAAATGAAACGATGATCCAAGAGCAATCACCAAGATCACCAAAATGCTCAAAGACCAAGACAAGAACACAAGAATTTTAGAAGGGGAAAAAATAAGAAAAAACCCCTTTGTGAATAATATGAATGAGGCAAGAAGCCATGAAAGAAATAGAGCTTGAGCAAGAAGCTCATTACAATATTGTGAGAGAAAGAATGGGAATGAGAGAAGAAGAGAGAAGAAATCCCATGAGAACTAACTTTTGAGAACCAACCTTAAGAAGTGAGAGAGAAGCATCTCTTAAGTAGAGATGAGTGTAGGAGTTTGCATGTAACTCCCATATCCTATGAGTGCCACATTCACATTAAGTGTGTGCCATGTGTAGGAATCCTCTTAAGGAAGAATATCTAATTTCCTTATTAAAGGAATTACATAAAAAGAGTCTTCCTCCCACTAGAGGACAAAATACATATAGGTATTCCAAATGAATCTCCTAATTAAAATATAAGTAAAGATTAGATATTCTAACAGGAAGAGGTTGTTATTTGTTTTGATGTTCGGCATTGTTTTGAGAATCTAGCATAAAATTAATATAAATAAATAACATCAATTCAAAAAATCCTATTTCAATTCAATTGAAAAAAAAACAATAAGAAAAAATAAAATTCTTACCTCTTCGATGATGCAACATTGTCAAAAATTGGTGTAAACACTAAGAAAATGAAAGTCTAGGTGAAACACAATCAGGTTATATGATCTTTTCCCTAAAAAATGTTATTGACACACTACTTTTCTTGGAGGAAACTAAGTTTGGCCATGGGTAAATACAAACTTTAAGTTTTACGAAACCCGATCAGGTTTTGTAAAACTAAAAGTTACTTTTAGCTCTTCAAAACGTGATCAGGTTTTGAAGAGCTAAAAGTTACTTTTAGTTCTTCAAAACCCAATCAAGTTTTGAAGAACTTAGTATCAGTATTCACCAAGCCATAACGTGGTTGGGTTATTTTGAATTTTAAATAACCCAATCAAATTATTAGTGATTTTGGGTTTTTTATGGGGTGGCCACTTTTTCACACAACTTCATGCATTCACCCATAGCTGAATTTGTAAAATGATAATTAATATTGTGCTTGGATGACATGGATGAATATGGAAGCATGCAAATGGTCTATATAGTAGATGAGTTTTTTTCAATGAGGAGATGTGTGCAAACAATGCAAACTTGAAGAGAAGATATTCAGACTTCATTGTTTGTGCGGTTGTATGCAATCATTGATAGTAGATTATTGTATTCCTCAGCATTGTAGTTGATGTGAAATATTTTAGTGGTGGAATTATTTTTCATTATTTCTTGTTTCAGCAGTTAGCTAAGTTTCAGCTGTAATAGTTGGTTTATTTATTTAGGGAAGTTAGCCCGACCGATAGTGAGTTTTACCCCCACTGAGCCTTTTATAAAATCACCTTAGCCGGTGTTCTTATTCATGAGAATTATTTTCTCCATGTTTTTTCCCATCTTGGGTTTTCCAGTAAGAAACAAAAGTATTTCAACAAGGGGTTGAACAAAGATTTGCATTGTGCTACATTGGAGTTGTATCAGACATGAGGTAGATGTCACTTATACGGTTCACAAAAATATGTATGCATCATTATATTGATCATATTGTAAGGCAGTGAGCCTTCCTTAGGGTTGTAGCCCAGGGATTTTCATTTGAGTAGTGAGCTCTAGGAAGCGAGCCTGAATGCATGTGCATTCCCCATATATTGTAATAAGGTTATACTTCTAACAATGTATTTTCTTATTATGGGTAATCATCCCCGCCATGGTTTTTCCCCTAACAGGGTTTCCACGTTAAAAAAAATTGTGTCAACTTGTGTGGATTTGTTTCTGATTTGTATATGCATGCATGTTTCATACTCTATTTATTCAGATCAGATTTAAGGATACACAAGTTAGAGGGTTTTCTTGTTTAAGGGTTAGAGGTTTAAGGATTTGGTAATGACTAATTCACCCCCCCTCCCCCACCCTTATTTGTTTATTTCCATTATATTAACAATTGGTATCATATCTTTGGTCCCTTGAAGAAATCCTAACAGTTTGAGAGAGATCATATATGACAACTTACAAGAAGGAAAATCCTAGGTTTGAGGAAACAAACTACCTTATATGGAAAGTAAGGATGATCACTCATCTAAGGTGCATTGGAGAAGAATATTGGACCATCACAAAAAAACTCCTATACTCCTCTTGTAGATCTATCTATGGCTACACCGGATAAGAAGAAGCAGTTTGAGTACAACATCAGAGCAAAAGAAGCATTGCTAAGTGCTCTATCAAATATAGAATATAAAAATTTAATGGAGTTAGAAACTTCTCATGAGTTATGGACAAAGTTAGAGAATCTTTGTGAAGGTGATGCATATCTCAAGCAAGCTAAGCTACAAAGCCTAAAAGGAAGGTATGAATATTTGAGAATGTTTGAAGGTGAGAATAGTAGATCTTATATGTTCAAGATAAATGAGTTAGTTTGGAATATCATATGTTTTTGTGGTGTATTAGATGAAGGAGAGATTGTATCAAAGGTATTGAGATCTTTTCTTCCTGCATACAAGAGAAAATTTGTTGCTATTGAAGAAATCAAAATTGTTGTTGTTGTGACAAGAGATACATTGGTTGGAAAGCTATTTGCCTTCAAAATGAGTGAGTTTAGTGATTCTCTACCCAAAGTTGAATCAAATTTCAAGGTCACTACAACACGAAGAGACATGCATAGATTGGATCAAGGTGAAGGATCTAAAAGAAGGGTGTCAAAATATGAAAAGGAGATGAGAGAGCTTGAAGAAGAAGAAAGAGAGCTCGAATAATTAGAAACACTAGTTGCAAGGAGACTGACAAAATGATCTAGTAAGTACAAAGGAAAAATGCCTTTCAAAAGCTTTTGGTGTAGGAAGAGACGACATTATGCCTCTAGACATCCAGAGATATTTTCCAAGCATAAGTATGATAAGTCTAAAGATGAGAATAAATGCTATTATTTTGTTGATAATCAGGGAGTTATTATTGAATCTGATAATGTTAAGAGTAAATATGAACTTGTTTTTGTTGCAATCATGGAAAATGAATCTAAGACTATAGACATGAAATAAAATGCTAATGATAACACTCTTGTAGAAGATATTATGAATGATGTTGCTGACAATAGTATGAACAAGGATTAAATTTCATTTACTCTAGGAGATTGGTCATCTCTACTTTCTCAAAGTGTTAAAGAAGACAAATGGATCATTGACAGTAGGAGCTCTCACTTCATGTCTGGTGATGAAGAAAAATCTATTAAATTTTATATGTTGAAGAATAGTATTATCAAGAAGGAATATATCTCCAAAGGTAATAATTCTGCAAGTCATACTGTTGCAAAAATTTCTACTGAAAATATTATGAGTAATGTTCATGATAACTGTGTTGGTCCACTAGGGGGGGTGAATCAGACAAAATCAAACTTAAATACTTAAAACTTAACTCACTAAATCACTTGGTGGAACTGAATACAATAATAACTAACTCACCAAATAACTTAATAACTTAAACAACCATACATCTCATAATATGCAAATCAATCATTCAAACTTAGTTAACACCTGATTTAACAAGGAAACCCAATATCAGAATAAACTTTGTGGGAATTGTGAGCCACAATAAAAATTATACCCTTCTGGAGTACACTCGATTAAGAACTTATCCTGTTAAAGATTACAAACACATTTGCTAGATGTGACCCTATTAAGGGATTTACCTCAGATCTATTAAGGTCTTCACCCTGTCAGGAGTGATCTTGCTAGAGGAATTTAAACACTCTTTTGGAATTTCACCTACGTCTAGTATTTGCAAATAGGACTATTAAATCCACTCAGTTAAGAGATTTTCTCTGTTACAAATGCTAATAAGCAACAATAAAACTTTGATCTATAAATATAGAAACTAAATTTTCTTGTCTCAGATCCTTTATTCTTACATAAATACTGGCATCACATACTCCATTTGTCTCTACTCTTAGACTTTAGATTATGCTCTTTCTGCTTCTCTGTTATGCTTGGTAACTCTGTTCTTTAGCTTCTTCTACTTCTTAATTCAAGTCGCCAGCGTCACCCTCTTTGTTTATTTCTCATCCTTTATATAGAAAATTTTTTAGCTCTTACTCTCTTTGCTTAGGTTTTCCATCATTTTCGCTCAATCATTCGATTATCTTTTTCATAAATCTTAGCTCAATAAACCGTTTGAATTTTACCTCATAACTTGAACTTTTTCTTGGAACTCTAATAATCAAGTTTAACCACTTAGTCTTCTCCTTATATCTTATCATTGAATTTTCTCGCTCATAGATCTTCTAAAAAACTTCCTTTAATTCTTATCAACATCCAAATCATCATAGCTTCGTGCTAAATTTGATCTTATCATCATTTTCAATCAATATCATGTACTCAATAATTTCCTTTGCAACTCAGTAAATAACTTTGTTCACTACTTGGTACCGAACTCATTCTCAGTGCTCGATAAATGAAACTGACTAACACAACTCTATACCAACTGACTTTGTCTAGATCGATAGAGTAACTCTTTTCATTCATAACTTATCTCTTTGCAATCTCTGACTTAATCAATCAAGTGTGTCGACTTGATAACATCAAATATATAGTAGCAAACAGCTATATCGACATTACTTCATCATTTTCTGATCTGTATTTGTCACCCATTTAACTTCTCCTTCTTATGATATGGTAACTCAATAAAAATTAGTAAATTGATTACTTGACATCAATGACAAAATAACAACTTATCTAACCATTTCTACAAATATGTTACCTATTACCACTCAGTCTTCAACATCTCCATAAGTTTATTGACAATCTCCCTCTTTGGTATTGATGGAAACACTATAGTAGTACTATAGCAATTGATGATGGCAATTCTCAATACTATCAATCTCTTTCATTACTCCCTCTGAGTTGATAGTTTTGTTTCTGATCTTCAAACTATTCACTATTCTCCCTCTTGGATAAATATTTTGATACTATAGCATACACTCTGATTCTCCTTCATGAGTAAATAGTAGCAATTCATTCTCTCCCTCTTTCATCTATATCTCCCTTGTGGATAGATTTCATCAATTCATTCATCAAATTTTTCTCTCCCTCTTTGACAATAATGCCAAAAATTCATACTCCTGAAAAATTGTTTCAGAAGTGGATTATAACTTGCATGTACAAATATTCATTTCATACATAAATCTTCTCACAACTTCAGGAATCACCTAAAGTGTGTCATAATAACATCAATTCAAGAATAGATATTCTAATAAAGTATAGAATTGATGTAGCATGTCTCGTGCTTCTTAGTGAATATTGGATAGAGGAAGAACCCCTAGTTTACCTCTGAGATACTCAAAATTATCCTTCGGTATAGGCTTTATATAGATATCAGCCAATTGTTCCTTTGAATTCACATATTCCATTACCACAATTTTCTCTTGAATTTGTTCTCTCAAGTAGTGATACTTGATAGAAATGTTCTTGGTCTTTGAACGCATAACCGGGTTCTTTGATATATTGATAGAACTTGTGTTGTCACAAAAAAAAGTTATAGGATCTGAGATAATAGCTTGCATACCTTCAAGTAGTTGTTTTATCCAAACAAAGTTCACACAATTCATGGCATAAGCAACATATTCTTCCTCGGTAGTAGACTGTGAAATGCAACTATGCTTCTTGCTTATCCATGTGACTAATCTTTCACCTAGAAAGAATGCTCCTCCACTAGTACTTTTCATGTTATCAATATTTCCAACCCAATCTGCATCAGTGTAGACTTGTAGATCAAAAGTACCTCCTTTCTTGTACAATAAACCAAGAACTTTAGTTCCTTTCATATATCTAAAGATTCTCTTGACTGCAGACATATGTGTTTCCTTAGGATTAGAAGAAAATTTTGCAACAATTCCAACAACGTGTGCTATATCAGGTTTTTTATGATCAACATACTACAATTTACCAATCATGGATCAGTAAAGAGTATTATCCACCTCTTGTGTCTCATCTTCTTTAGATAATTTACATCTTGTGACCATCATTCTTCCAATAGGCTTGGAATCTTCCATACAAAAAAATTTGAGGATCTCTTTGATATACTTATCTTGTGTAATATAGATCCCTTCTACAACTTGTTGTATTTGTAGACCTAGAAAGAACTTAATCTCTCCAATCATTGACATTTCAAACTCTTAACTCATTTCATCAGCAAATGTCTTACATAAGGTGTTATTGCCTCAAAAAAAAGTATCATCAACAAAAATTTCAGCAATCAAAACCTTATTGTCACTGTCACACTTCAAGTAAACATTACATTTATCACTTGTTCTTTGAAATCCTATTTTGATTAGGTAAGAGTGAAATCTATCATACCATGCTCAAGGTTCTTGCGTCAAACCATAAAGAGATTTGTGTAATTTACATACCTTTTTCTTATTTGTGCTCTTAATGAGTCATTTAGGTTGTTCAATGTAAACTTATTCTTCCAATATCCCATTCAAAAATGTAGACTTGACATCCATTTGATAAAATTTGAATCCTTTGTAATCCACATAAGCTAGAAGTATTCCAACTTCTTCTTGTGCATAACCTTTGCAAACCAGTCTAGCTTTTTTTCTGATAACTTCTCCATTCTCATTCAGCTTGTTTCTGAAAATCCATTTAGTACCAATAACTTTTTTATCCTTTGGCCTAGGTACT
Source organism: Thuja plicata (assembly GCA_018584345.1). Classification (NCBI taxonomy): domain Eukaryota; kingdom Viridiplantae; phylum Streptophyta; class Pinopsida; order Cupressales; family Cupressaceae; genus Thuja; species Thuja plicata. Next base: position 270,864 of record MU223357.1, on the reverse strand, counting down.
AAATTCCATGTACTATTATTTTCTATCTAATCAAACTCTACTTTCATTGTTTTCATCCAATCTTCATTATCTAGTGCTTCTTTAACTTTCTGTGGCTCAAATGAAGATATCAAACATGTATTGTCTCTTACCTTGCTTCTTGTCATCACTCCAGCATCTTTATTTCCAATAATCTTACTCAGGGAGTGGTGTCTCCTCACATATTTTTCTAAAATAGGCTCGGTAGGTCTTGGTGTTTCATCCTCATCGTTCAATTATAGAGAAATCTGTTCAGCTTCCTCCTCAGTAGGTTCTCTTGGTAAGGTGTCAGGAACATCAGGTTGTACATATACAAACTTATCATAGTCTTCGAGTTCCTTTTTTCTCTCTTTATCTTTCTTTTATGCAAACTCATTTATTCTCACACTTGCACTTTCCACCATTTTGTTAGTAACTTTATTCAAATACTTATAGACTTTATTCCTTGTATAATATCCTAAGAATATTCCTTCTATTAGGAATAAGGTGTCTCAAGCTTGTATATTTCCTTACATTTGATATTATTTGTTTTGTATTTAATTGTTTGCAAATAATGTATTTAAGTTTGATATTCATTATGTCATTTAGTTGAGTGGACATGTGTTTTCACTCCACTTGGAAGATGACAAGGATGATCAAACTTGGTTTAGGTGAATAGAGGTTATTTGCCAAATGTCGGCACTTTGGACAATGTGTAAGGTAATCATGACTAAAATGGTATGATGGATTCCTATGACAATCTTTAATATCTGTAAGAGCTAATTATGAAAGATTCGATGACAAGTGAAGACATGCAAGACATGTGGAAACTGATTATATTGAGTATTGTGCACTCTTCTAAAATGCATGGGGTTTGGGGCATCGCCCGAAAATGTTTTTGGGGTTCCTATTTTTTCGGAGAATGGTAAAACCTTAATACAGTTATCTTTGGAAGTTTCCCTAAAAATGGAAGTGCATGATATAAGCGTTTGTGGGTTGAAAATCACAGAGTGAAGTTAGTGTATTATTGGAATGTTGTTATGCTGCTAGATTTGTCTTCAAGTGTCGATTATCTCCTGAAAGAACTTGCATTGCAAGTGTATTGTAAACAGCAATAGTTTTGATTAATACATTGTGCATGTTTTTGAGTGCTGAGGTTTTTAACCAAAAGGTTTTCCCCAGGGTAAATCATTGTGTCATTCTCATTTTTCTATATATGCATGTTATTGTATTATCATTCTATAATTGATAAGGGTTAAATCTGAATTTGCATGATCCTCTTCTCAAGATTTTAGCATAGGGAACTGTTTTCCGCACACTTAGTTTCCTTTCAAGGAGGGTGAGAACTTAATGATGAGGAGAACTCAGATTAAGGAGCTAGTGAAAGAGGAGCCTAGTCAAAGGAGATCACTGTTTAGAGTGAAATGCAAGATGATGGGTAAATTTTGTAGAGTCATCATAGATTCAGGGTCTACTGAAAATATAGTATCAGAGGAGTCAGTCAAAAAATTGAAGATGAAAAGAATACCCCACACCAATCCATATAAAGTTACCAACATGTCCTTGTCAATGAACAAGCTTGGGTGGAGTTTTCAATTGGGAGATATAAGGAAAAAGTTTTATGTGATGTCCTACCTATGGATGCATGTCACCTACTCCTAGGTAGACCAAGGCATTTTGATAGACATGCCATGCATGATGGAGCAAAGAATTCATATACTTTCAAGAAGGACAATGTGATATTCAAAATATCATCACTATTAGAGGATGGATCAAGAGATGAAATAATCTAACCCCAATGTCCTTATGGTCAGTGAGAAGGAGTTCTTAGAAGCCTTAGAAGAGGAAGAGGGACTTGTTTTTCCACTTGTGTGAGACAAGAGAATAAATTGTAGACAAAACAACCAAGGAGACAAAATAGCCAAAGGAAGTGCAGGAGATGTTACAAAAGTATGAAGGCATTGTAAGTGATGGAAAACCATCAGCCCTACCCCCTAAGAGAGTTTTAAGTCATCAAATAGACTTTATCCTAGGAGCTACCCTTCCTAATAAGGTAGCCTATAAAATGACTCCTCAACAAAATGAGGAAATAGCTAGACAAATCCAAGAACTCCTAAGTCAAGGTCTCATTAGTCCTTGTGTCGTACCCACTATCTTAGCACCCAAAAGGGGGGGAACTTGGAGGCTATGTACTAACTCAAGACAAATAAACAAGATAACCATTAGGTATATTTTCCCTATCCCTAGGATAGAAGACCTGATGGATTGTCTAGGAGAAGCCAAATTTTTAACAAAAATTGACTTGAAGAGTGGATACCACCAAATCAAAGTTAATAAAGGGGATGAATGGAAAATAGCCTTCAAAACCATCAAAGGGCTATATGAGTGTCTTGTAATGCCATTTGGGCTATCCAATGCCCCATCCAAATTCATGAGATTAATGAATTAAGTCCTTAAGGACTACATAGGCAAATTTTTGGTAATATACTTAGATGGTATACTCATCTATAGTAAGACAAGAGAAGAACACCTCAGACATCTGCAAATATTTTTCAAGAAGTTACATGAGGACAAGTTGATGATAAAATTGTCCAAAAATGTAAATTCATGAAACAAGAGCTGGTGTACCTTGGGTTTGTGCTATCTCAAGGCAATATAAAGATGGATCCAAGCAAGATAGAAGCCATTCTCAATTGGCCTAATCCAAGAATAGAAACTAAGGTAATAAGTTTTCATGGCTTAGCATAGTATTATAGGGAATTCATAAAGCAATTCAATGGAATTTGTGCTCCTATGTTAGATACTATCAAAGGTGGGATGAAAAATAAGTTTGTGTGGAATGAGAAAGCTAACCATGGATTCGAGTTATTGAAGAAGAAGATTTCTACTTAACCAATCCTGATTTTTCCAAGCTTTGAGAAGCTATTCACAGTGGAATGTGATGCTAGCAATGTAGCTATTGGTACTATCTTGAGCCAATAGGGAAGACTAGTGGCTTCCCACTCTGAAAAACTAAGTGAATCCAAGAAGAAGAACTCATCTTATGACCTAGAGATGTATGCTCTAGTCCAAGAACTAAGGAAGTGGAGGCACTACTTGCTTCCAAAGGAGTTTGTAGTCTTTTCAGACAACCAAGAACCGAGTTTCCTGAATTCACAAGATAAGCTCAGTCATAAACATATGAAGTGGGTAGAATACCTGCAAGCCGATACCTTAAACATCAAGCACAAGAAGGGACTACAGAATAAGGTAGCAGATTTCCTAAGTAGAAGATCCTTGACAATTCAAGAGATACACTTAGAGAGCATGGGTATTGACAACTTCAAAGACCTATATGGAGAAGATGATGACTTTTTAAACATCTATAAGGTATGTCAAGAATACAAGAATCATTTTCATAGTGAAATATCTAAATATACTTTGCAGAGTGATATTTTTTTTAAAGGAAGTTAATTATGTGTTCCTAGAGGGTCTATCAGAGAAAATTAGATTCAAGAGAAGCACAATGGTGCACTTAGTGGGCATTTTGGTGTAAATAAGACCCAAGAATTAGTTCAGAGGTTTTACTTTTGGCCTAAGATGAATTTGGACATTAGGAAGCATGTAAAAAGTTGTGTTATACATCAGAAAGAAAAAGGCACATCTTCCAATGCAGGCCTTTACCAACCTCTTCCCATCCCAAGTAGACCATGGGAATGTTTGAGCATGAATTTCGTAGTGGGATTACCAAAGACCAAAAAGGGAATGGATAGCATTTATGTTATTGTGGATAGATTTAGTAAGATGGCATACTTTGTACTCTACAAGACAGTCCATGATTCCAGTCAAATAGCTCACCTATTCTTCAAGGAGGCAGTCAGAATACATGGGTTACCATTGAGCATAGTGTCAAATAGAGATACCAAGTTCATGAGTCACTTTTGGAAGACCCTATGGAAAAATTTAGGAATGAATTTATCTTTTAGGTCGGCATACCATCCTTAGAATGTTGTCAAACTAAAGTAGTTAATAGGAGTCTTGGTAACCTCCTAAGGTGTTTAACTAAGGAGTATGGTCAAGCTTGGGACCAACTCATTGGACAAGTAGAATATGCCTATAATGGCATTGTGAATAGGACTACTAGTAAGAGTCATTTTGAGATAGTTTACGGCCTTCACCCTAGAGGCATTTATGAGCTCAGAGATCTGAAGGATGGAGCCAATGGTAGTGGCTATGCAGAATACTTTGCACATTCTATGCAAGAGGTACATGAGACAGTGAGGAAAAAATTGATTGAAAATAATGAAAAGATTACGAACAAGCTGGATGAAAGAAAGAGGGATGTCAAATTACAATTTGGGGATCTAGTGATGGTCCATCTCAACAAAGCAATATTTTAGAAAGGAGTACCTCATAAGCTCTAGATGAGAAGAATTGGCCCATGTACCATTCTATCAAAATATGGCACTAGTGCATACAAGGTGGAGTTACCAGAGGACAGTGGATTATCTCTTATGGTCAATGTGGCAGATTTGATACTATATGAAGGACCCACACCAAATCTAGATTAGAGTCTTACAGAGGTCATCAAGGAGGTAGAAGACCTAAAATTTACCCATCTATCTAAGAAGGTAGAGAAGATACTTGATTCCAGAGCCTACAAGAAGACCAGACAGAAAACATAATATGAACACTTGGTTAAGTTGCATGGAGAAGAAGATGCAAAGGCAACTTGGATCAAGGAGACTAATTTCAAGAGGTTTGGAGTGGATTCCAACTTACTCAATCCAAGGATAGATTGAAATTTTTTCATTTGGGGAGGATTGTGTAGGAGCACCAAGGAAACCTCCCAATCTTGTTACAATTTTGGCTTGTACTGACCATAGCCAAGTCAATAGCCTTTCATTATGACCTTAGAAGGTCTTGAAAAGTGTGTAACTAGATATATTAGTAGTTAGTGCTCAATCCAATCTAGTTTTTATTTCTTTCTAGTAGTTAGTGCTTGTTTAGGCCTAAGGTGGGAAAATGGGTTCAAAAGTGTCTAAAAGCATTTAAGGCTTGGGAGAGGGTAGTATAGTTCCTAAAATGGTTCCTAGATTCATTCTACACCATTATAGGTTTAATTGATACCCACAATCATAACTATGCAAGAAGTCACAAAAGTTGTCATAAAGTTGCTTAGCAACTTTTAATGTTGCATGACAACAAATGGAAAAAAATGGATTCCCTTCAAGGAAACATTATGGGTAGTTTCCATAATGGCCTATAATGATGATCTTATAATTTTAAGGCAAGAAACATCCCATTTCCCAAGGCATAGTGGGATAAAGTGTAATTTTTGAAGTGAATAGAAGCTCTGTGTTCTGGTTTTCTGTAACAGTCGACTTGTTTTGAGTGAGGAAGTGTTTGAATGGATTGAGAAGCTTGTTATAGTGTTGGATACATGTTTTGAACATAGTTATAAGAGTTTTTCATTCAGTGGAAAAGTTTTTTTGAGTAGATTAGATAGGTTTTGTAAATTATTTTAAAACTAGTATAGTTGGTGTAGGAGACAGAGTGGTTTTTGGTTTCATGGCTCCCCCATAGAATCTGACCGTGGAAATAACCATGGCCTAGATAAATATTGTAGGGGAGCCTCTGTATAGTGTAAATACTCAAGTAGGAGGTTTTGAGACCTAGTTTTCTAATTTTAAATTCATGCCCTAGGCGAGCAATGAGTGTTCGGTTAGGTGTATGACAAGGAGAAATTTGAGTGCATGTGCAAGGGAGTGTTTGAGAGATTCAAACCAAGTGTGGTTCTAGAAGCCTTAAGGTCCTATAGATTCCTAAAATAGTGATTAGGTCTTTGAAAATCCATCTAAATATATTTCTAGGTAGAAATCAATGGACTTCATATTATGAACCAAATTAGCCCTATTTGCCCTATATTATAGGATACTACTGTATGGATGACCTAGTAGCCTAAGACCTCAAAAATATTCAAGGTCTTGAAAAAAGGTATCTGAGTCTCAAGTTAGTTTTTAGGATTTTTTGGAAGTTTTAGGAAAGAATCCAGAAAAATCGTTTGGATAGGGCTAATTGTGCAATTAGGCCTAATAGGACCAAAAGAAGAGTTGATCTTGGACTTGACTAATTGGAGTTTGAAGACCCATTCCAATAGAGTTGGAAGGATTTAAAATGGATTTTTTTATGGTGGACACAACCCTTGCAGCACTGGTGAATTCATTATGAAGAGTTTGTACTTGGAATCATCCAAGAAAGAGTGAAGTTTGGAAGTAATTTTATTGATTGAAAATCCTTCAAGGTTAAGCACAAGGAGAATAACTCTTGGAGTTGAGTTAGGATAGTCTTAGGCTTGGAGACTTTAGAATATTGGGGTCCTAGAAGTGAGATTGATATCCTAAGAATACTAGGACAAGGGCATGTGCAGGATCATGGTATGCCAAAAAGTGGTGACGTGAAAAAAATCCTCTTTTCACTCGTCCAAAAATGTGCTAAAAAGCATGTTGACTTTTTAGTAGGCCTGGGTGTCAGTACACATGGCCAAACCAAAAGCCAATGCGCAAGCTTAATCAGATATTAGATTTTAAATCAGATATAAAATTTTAAATCGGATATCGGATTTGAAATCAGATGTCAAATCGGATATCAGATTTTTGCCACCATAATTTTGCTTTCCATTTAAAATTTTAACATTTGTAATTTTGAACTTTTTCATTCCATGCTATTTTCAATTTTTTTTTTAGTTTTTAATTATTGTTATAGATATCATTTTTTATAATATTAATGTTTTGATATTAACATTAGTATTAATGTTATAATAATAATACCTAGGAGATCTCTGATGTAGAGGCACTAAGCACTAGTGCATGCATCTTAAAACTTCATCCAAAACTATCTTGTCACTACCCTTTGCATAGAACCGTACTCAGTCATGAATAAATTTTAAATAAAATAATATATGAAAAATCTCTCCGGTGAGGATGGGCATAATTAGGTTCTCTAAACCAAACTCCAAGATGAGAAACATCCAACGGTTTAGTTGGGAGATATGACCCCCGCAACAACACCCAATTTTCTGTGATAAAAAACTAAGACTGGACTTGCAGAAAATCTAAACTTTTTTTGGGGTTCCTATTTTTTTGGAGAATGGTAAAACCCTAATATGGTTATCTTTGGAAGTTACCCTAAAAAGGGAACTGCATGATATAAGCATTTCTAGGTTGCAAATCACAGGGTGAAGTAAGTGTATTGTTGGAATGTTGTTATGCTGCCAGATTTGTCTTCAAGTGTCGATTATCTCCTAAAAGAACTTGCATTGCAAGTGTATTGTAAACATCAATAGTTTTGTTTAATACATTGTGCAGGTTTTGGAGTGCTGGGGGTTTTTATCGAAAGTTTTTACCCAGGGTAAATCATTGTGTCATACTCATTTTTTTATATATGCATTTTGTTATATTATCATTTTGTAATTGATAAGGGTTAAATCTAAATTTGCACGATCCTCTTCTCAGGAGTTTAGCATAGGGAACTATTTTCTGCACACTTAGTTTCCTTTCACCTTCATACCCTTTAGAATCAAAATTTCCTTCTCTAGAATCTTTTAATATATAACATCTACTTCCAAAAACTTTGAAATAACTCACATTAGGTTTGTGTTCATACCATATTTCATAAGGTGTTTTGGTGGTACCTTTCTTCATTTTTACTCAACTCAATATGTAAACAACAGTACTGACTACTTCTCGCCATAAGATTTGTGAAATACCTTTCTCAATCATCAGTGTCCTAGCACAATCAACAATAGATTTTTTTCTTCTCTCAATAATATCATTCTATTGTGGTGTCCTCGACGCTGACATCTGTCTCTTAATTCCATTTTCATTAAAAAATAATGTAAACTCACCTCCTCTATCAGATCTCATACATTTCAGTTGTCTTCATGTTTCTTTCTCAACTCTGGCCTTATACCACTTAAACATTTGAAATGCATCAGATTTTTCTTTTAAAAACATTACAGAAATCATTCTAAAATAATCATCCACAAACAAAATAAAATATTTGTCTCCATAGTAACTTTGATTTCTCATGGATCCACATAAATTAGTATGCACTAAATCCAAAATTCCTTGTGTAACATAAGTCTTTCTTGAAAAACTAGATTTAGTCATCTTATCCATTTGACATTCTCTACACATAGCATTTTCAGGTTTCTCTAATTTCGGTAATCCTCTGACTCTATTATTTTTACTCACTTTGATCAAGTTGTCAAAATTAACATGACAAATCCTTGTGTGCCATATCCAAACATATTCAACTTTAGCAAACATGCAACTCTTCATAGGAGTATCAAGATTAAATAAATTACCTTTATTTTGTTTCTAGTAGGAATCAGACTCTCCTGATCAAAAAATTTCACCTTTCCATGTTGAAATTCTAGTCGGTGACCTATGTTATTTAACTGTGCAACACTCAACAGGTTATACTTCAATCCTTCAACTAAATAAACATCATCACATCTTGTGTTATTCAGTAGAATTATAGAACCTTTTCCTTTCATAGGGTATGAAGCATCATTCCAAAATCTAACAAATCCTCCATCATGCTTTTCCAAGGAAATAAACTTAAGTGTGTCACCAGTCATGTAATGTGAACAAACACTATCTATAATCCATGTTTCATTCTTACTTACTTGTGATATTAGGGCTCTTGGTTCTTCTTTGTTTTCTTCATCAGAATTATCTATAATAGCAACATACACAACTTCTTTTTTATCACTTTCATCTAAATCATCATGACTTAGGTCTTCATTAGCAATATGACAAGATTTCTTACCTTTTTTTGTAGTCTCTAAATCTCCTAAATCGGTTTTATCTTTTGTTTGTATCTATGTTATCTTTCTTCTCCTCATTATCTTTCTCAGGGAAGTTAGATGCAAAATGACCAATCTTGTTACAGTTAAAACATTTCAGGGTAAATTACCTCGGTATTTGTCTTTGCCTCTTTGTAGCCTTCTAGCCAACAAAGTTTCAAACTCTCTCTCATTCTCTTCATCTACAGCATATAACTCTTCCAAACCAATCTTACAGCTATAAAATCTCTCACTAGCACTTCTCAAATATCCATCAGTAGTTCTAGAGTCCTTAGAAATTCCAATCTTCAAAGATGACTTAAATGTAGACTCAATCTTAGATGTAGCAGGCAAACTATTATCAAAATCAATAATCTCAAATGCAACCAGCTTACCAACAGTAGCATCAAGCGAAACATTCATCTTAGGAATGGATCTCAACTTTTGTATAGAAGATACTCAAATAGCCTAATTCAGTAGCATTGTTCTTAATGTTTTGCTTGTAACATATTCTTATGTTATGGCTCCACCATCTCCGCTGAAAGAATTAAAAATCTCCTTAAGTCTAGTGTTGTGTTGTATTATGTTTTCTCCTTCTTTCATTCTCATTGAATCAACTCTACCTCTCATACTGTCTGCTTTTTCCTTCTGAACATGCTAGTCTCCACCATAGGTCAAAATAATTTTATCCCACATTTGTTTTGAAGTAATACATCCATGAAGTTCATCATATTCTTGGACGGTAAGTGTAGAAGCAATCTCAATCATAACTTGTGTGTGCTCTTGTTTCTATCTTTCCTCACTAATTGTCAAAGGTGCAGTAGTAGGTGCAACATATTCATTATCAAGAAAATGAAGTCCATATTCTCCTATAGAAGACACATGTAATCTCATTCTAATTTTCCATGTAGAGAAATGTTCCCTATTCAACTTTGGTGCTTCCATCTTATACATCTTTAGATATTAACTCAAGTCCTTTTAAAATTAACACTTCAAAGAAACAAATCTCTGATACCAATTATTGGTCCACTGAGAGGGGGGGTGAATTAGACAAAATCAAACTTAAATGCTTAAAAATTAACTCACTGATTCACTTGGTAGAACCGAATACAGTAATAACTAACTCACCAAATAACTTAATAACTTAAACAACCATACATATCATATTATGCAAATCAATCATTCAAATTCAATTAACACCAAATTTAATGAGAAAATTCAATATGGGAAAAAACTTTGTGGAAATTGTGACCCACAATAAAAAATGCACCCTTCTAAAGTATGCTCGGTTAAGAACTTATCCTGATAAAGATTACAAACACATTTTCTAGATGTGACCATGTTAAGAGATTTACCTCAAATCTGTTAAGATATTCACCCTATTAGGAGTGACCTTGCTAGAGGACTTTAAACACTCTTTTGGAATGTCACCTACATCTAGGATTTACAAATAAGACTATTAAATCCACTCAGTTAAGATATTTTATCTGATACAAATGCTAATAAGAAACAATTAAATTTGATCTATAAATATAGAAACTACCTTTGCTTGTGTCAGATCCTTTAAGCTCACATGAATACTAGCATCACATACACCATTTGTCTCTTCTCTTAGACTGTAGATTCTACTCTTTATGCTTCTCTATTTTTCTTGGTAACTCTATTCTTTAGCTTCTTCTACTTCTTAATTCAACTCACCAGCATCATCCTCTCTTTTTATTTCTCATCCTTTATATAGAAAAAAAATTTCCTCTTAATCTCCTTGCTTAGGTTTTCCATCATTTTTTCTCAATCGTTCGATCATCTTCTTCACAAATCTTAGCTCGGTAAACCATTTAAATTTTACCTCGTAACTTGAACTTTTCTTAGAACTCTAATAATTAGGTTTAACCATTTAATCTTCACCTTAGATCTTTGCATTGAATTTTCTTTCTCGTAGATCTTCTAGCAAACTTCCTTTAATTCTTATCAACATCTAGATCATCATAGCTTCGTATTAAATTTGATCATACCATCATATTCAATCAATATCCTGTACTCAGTAATTTGCTTTGCAACCTGGTAAATAACTTCATTCACTGCTCGGTAACTAACTCATTCTCAGTGCTCGGTAACTGAAACCGACTAACACAACTCTATACCAATTGACTCTATCTAGCTCGATAGCGTAACTCTTTTTAGTCATAACTTAACTCTTTTCAATCTCTGACTTAATCAATCAAGTGCACCAACTTGATAACATAAAATATATAGTGGAAAACAACTATATCAACATTACTTCATTATTTTCTAATATGAATTTGTCACCCATTTAACTTCTCCTTCTTATGATATGGTATCTCAATAAAAATTAGTAAATCAATTGATTGACATCAATGACAAAATAACAGCTGGTCTAACCATTTCTACAAACATGTATACCTATTATCACTCAGTTTTCATCATTTCCATCAGTTGATTAACAATTACTATTGACGAGATCAATTTCAGTGATATCTTTGCTAGAAATGTCTCTACATGTAGTAGTGTCGAAGAGGTTAACCTTGAGAACTTTATGAATTATGCTAATTAAAAAGGAAAATTCTCAATCAATCAAGGAAATAAGAAAAATGTATGGTTGATTGATAGTGGTTGCTTACATAATATGACTGGTAACACAAGAAAGTTTGTGAAATATGAAGAACATGATGGAGGAATTGTTATATGGGGTGACAACACTAAAGGAAAAATCAAGGGAAGATATATTGTTCTCCTAGATGAAAGGAATACAATAGGTTATGTACTACATGTTGTTGATTTGACTTGTAATCTTCTTAGTCTTGGTTAATTATTTGAAGAAGGATACACTCTAAAGTTCAACAATGATGGATGTAAGATCATAAATAATTTTTAAAGTGAATTTGGATCCAGATCAAAGAGTAAGAGAATTGTTTTTCATTTGAACAACAAAGGAACAAATTATCAGATCACTCAGATTGAGAAAAGACATACTAGATCATGCCAGTGCAGTCAATGAATTAGTCTCAACAAGGTACTGCACCAACAACATCTGAATTAGATGCAAAGGATATCAAAATAAATCATTGATATAGTTGATGCTAGAGAAGAAGAAGGAGCAATGCCAAATCACAAGTAAAGCCAATGATATCAAGGTATGAAGAATTGAATCATTCAAAAGAAAGACAATTACTTGTTCAGTCTAGTAGAAGTCAATTTGATATTTGCAAAGACAAAGTAGATGAAAAAAGTGTTGGTATATGTTTTGAGGTGCCAATTTATGATAAAAATCAGATCAAGAATAATACAAAAGGATCAGCAAATGTAGATAAAATAACAAATGAAAAAGGATCAGACAACTGTGATAGTTTTAATAATTAAAATAAGAAGGATTCTGATGTTACACAACTTAAAAGGAGAATGAAAGAAAAAGGTGATGACATGTAACTGACTGAATTTTTGAAGATGTTAAGTTGATGATCATGCAAGGCATTAAATCAGTTAATGTATTATATTGTCATTGATTTCAACTTGATATAATCTGTATGGTCATGAAAATAGTGCCAAAGACTTAAAAGAACTTATGAATCAAGACTATACTATCAGTAATGCATATAATTCAAGTATTCACTAAGTGACTATATACATCGATGGAGTGCATGTCGACGGTTAGATTAAAAGAGTAGAGTCACATTGTTACCCGATGAGCTAATGCACAGCATTACCGACAAGCAAAGTTACAGTGTTTCCCGACGAGAAAAACATAGAGTAACCCAATGAAGAGAATTTCAGTGTTGCCCGACGGAGAAGACAAGGACAGAGATCCTGATAACAACTGAAGTCACACCGATAGAACAGTCAGTTATCACTGATGACTAACTGAAGTGTTGACCGACAGAATAAAGAGTTCAGAAACAACAAAATGCTTAGTTGTCAAAGAGCTATAAATAGACTTAACAGATACTTATCATTGTTTTAATCATCTAGATAAAGTCGAGGATAAGTAAAGCATTTAAAGTTTCTTTGTCTAGTTGGAAAGAAGATCTCTTTGAGATAAAACATGAGTTTTCTTTAAATCTAATTGGCGATAATTGTGGATCGCCCCAAGAATAAAGAAAGCCAAGAAATGGTGAAACTTTTCTATAAAGAGACAACCCCAATTCATTATGAATTGAGTGGGGGTGAACAAGAACAGAGGAAAGATGCTAAAGAAAATATGAAGGAGAAGAAAGTCTTCATTCAATCCTGATCAAAAAGTTGGAGAAAGAGCTAGATTCTGCAAATACCGATGAATAGTGAGACAACATCACAGAGCATAACAGTGTGGAGCAAAGGTATAAGATTGATTACATTGATCAGAGAGGTAATGGACTTACAATAGATCTGAAAATCTACAATTAAGTTATATGTATGAATAGATCATTATTGTTTCAATTTAACCATTGAAGCATCAAGTCTCTTAACTGAGCAGGACTTAAAAGTCTTTTACAATTGAGATACATCCAAAGGAGTATCAAAAAGTTTGTTCATAAAAGTAGGATTGGATATGCCCGATACCTATTGATAGGCCAAGTGAGTGTTTGATCAAGGATGGCAGCATTAGATGCCAGATACTAGGTGAGAAACTATCTTTTAAATCCTCTAACAAGGTCACACCTAATAATGTGTTTGTGACCTTTACCAGGATTGGCTCCTAACAGAGCTCACTTCAGAAGAGTGAAAATTTGGGGTACCGGTCCCAGTGGTTTTTCCCTTAACATGGTTTCCACATTAAAAATCCATGTGTTATATTTTTATGTTTCATTACTTTACTATTTTACATTTCACATATGCAATTCTGGATTGATCGGTATACTTTGCATATTTACTGTGTTTCGGTAAATAGTTAACTACTTATCGGTAATCACACAAAAGAGAGATTTACAAAGCAATTTGACAAGTAGAAAATTGATATAGGTATTTCAAGGCATACATCTTGTAGGATAGAAGATAACTAGAGGCATAATTTGTGGTTATAAGTTTTAAGGGTTGATTTAAGGATTAATTTTTTAGGCCACTGATTCACCCCCCCCTCTCAGTTATTACTAAAAATTGGTATCAGAGCTTGTGTGCTTAGAAGGAAGGTTTCAAGACCTAAGATAAAGATCACAAGATGAAAAAACAAGATGTGCCCAAGTTGAACAAAGATAATTTTTCTTCATGGCAGAGCAGAATAAGACTCCACTTATCAGGTATTGTAAATGATGTTACTCAATAATTAGATGTTGAATATGTGTTGCCCACAGGAGCACCAACAGTTGAACAATTGAGAGAGAAGCATGATCACAATTGCATGATGATAGAGCTTTCTTCCTCACTATCTGATGTTGAATTTGAAGATGTCAAAACCTACAAAACTGCAAAGCAGATGTGGGACAAATTGATGCTTATACATGGTGGTGACAAGAATGTTTTGAGAACCAAGGCAGAAAGCCTTAGAGGAAATTTTGATGATCTCAAAAATGAAAGAAGGTGAAAACATCACTCAGTACAACACAAGAATCAAAGAGTTAGTCAATGCTATCCAAGGAGTTGGAGGTGTACTAGAAGAAGATACAGTGATAAGTAAAATTCTAAGAACCTTACTGCCTACTTATGCTATTAGAGTATCTTCCATTCAAGAAATGAGAGCAATAGAAAATAGCAATGTTACTCTAGATAGTTTGATTGGAAGACTGATTTCATTTGAGATAAATAACTTTGATAACAGTGTCTTACCAAACATAGAGTCTGCAATCAAAACTTCTATGAGAATAAGTAAATCAAGTCATAAAAACACTATGAGAAAAGATAGTGATAGTGAAAGTGAAGAGGATGATCTTGATGAAATTGAAGCACTTATGGCTAGAAGAATGCAAAGAGGCAAAGGTAAATACAAAGGTAAATTACCACTTGTTTGTTTTAATTGTAAAGAGATTGGACACTTTGTTGCAAGGTGTAATAATAGAAGAAAAGATGACAGAAGTAATGACAGATCATTTGAAAAGAAGTCTGATAGAGGTGATTACAGAAGCTACCAAAAATCAGAAAGAAGAGATACCCAAGACTACAAGGACAAAGGAAAGAAAACCAATTAACTAGAAAAATGAAAAGATGATGACACTGACACAATTGAATCTGATGAAGAAATCAAGATGGTGTTTGTGGAAGTGAAAGATGATTCAGATGATGATGAAGAAAGGTATGTAGAAACTGCACTCATATCTAAAGTTAGTAAAAATGATGTCTAGATCATAGATAGTGGCTACACTCACAATATGACCAGTGAAAAGAAAAAGTTTGAGACTTTTGAATACTATAAAGGTGGTTCAGTAAGAATGGGTAATGACACACCTTGTCCAATTGAAGGTAGAGGAGCCATAATGTAGAATAACCAGATAAAATGTCAAAATTATTATTGGGTAAATGGATTGAATTATAATCTATTGATTGTTTCTGAGTTGAATAATTCAGGTCACAGAGTATCATTTAAAAATAAGAAGGCAAATATCTTCAATAAATTAGGAAATCTGATTGGTACCGGTGAGCAGGAAAAAGGTAACTTATTATATCTAAATGATACTGACACCACTTGTTTGATTGCTTAAAATGAAGACATATGGTTGTGGCACAAAATATTGTGTCATGTGAACTTCGACAACATGATAAAGATTAGAAAAAAGAGAAATGTCAGAGGCTTACCGACGATGACCAAGCCCGACAACATCATGTGTAAAAATTGTCAAAAAGGTAAGATGACAAAGTTTAGTTTCAAAAGAAAAACCCGTACATATGATGCCATTCTAGAATTAGTTCATACTGACCTATGTGGACCTATGAGGAAAAAAATTTATTATGGAGATAGATATTTTATTCTCTTTGTTGATGATTACTCTAGAATGATGGCAGTCATGTTTCTAAAAGATAAATCTAAATCATTTAAGATGTTTAAATAGTATAAGGTAATGGTTGAGAAACAAAGAGGTAAAGAATTAAAATGCTTAAGGTCAGATAGAGGAGGGGAATTTATTTCAGATGAATTCACTAACTTTTGTAATGAGCATGGAATCAGAAGAAAGGTCTCTGCACCGAGAACACCATAGCAAAATGGAATTGTTGAAAGAAGGAACAAATCCATAGTTGATTGTGTAAGGACACTGATGATAGAGAAAGGCATAACCCAAATATTTTGGATAGAAGAAGTCAATAATGTTGTCTACACATTGAATAGAGTACAATTGAAGAAAGACACCTTATGAGCTTTGTTATGGATACACACCCAATGTAAGTTATTTCAAAAATTTTGGCAGTCAATGTTATATCTTAAAAGATGATAGAAATGGAATACTTGACTCCAAGAGGGATGAAGGAATATTTCTAGGGTATTCTACCAAGAGCAAGGATTATAAATGTCTAAACAAAGCCTCTAACAAAATTGTTGAAAGTGCAAATGTAAAGATAGATGAATTTGCAGAGAAGAATGAAAAGGAAAGCACAAAAGAACCATAAAACTACAATAGGTTTTCTTACAATGAGGAACCTGACACCCTACCTGAACAACAATGTAGAGCTCCTGAGAAACAGATCATTGCACTCGAGCATTAGGCTACAAATATTGACGATTAGAATATTGCTCAAAATGATGCACAAAGTGATGGAGAAAAAAATGAAGAACAAAATGATGATCAAGCTGATAGACAAAGAGTTGAACCTATACTTGTAAGATATGTCAGAAGGAACCATCCATAGAACCAGATCATAAGAGATAAAAAGGATGGTATGAGAACCAAAAGTAAGTCTCTAAATACAAGATATCTTATTTGTGATTATGAGCCCAAAACTGTCAATGCTGCACTAGATAATGATGAATGGATAAGTTCTATGAATGAAGAGACTGAACAAATAGAGAAAAACAAGATACTTGCAAGATATGTCAAAAGGAACCATCCACAGAACCAGATCATAGGAGATAAAAAGGATGGTATGAGAACCAAAAGTAAGTCTCTAAATACAAGATATCTTATTTGTGATTATGAGCCCAAAACTATCAATGTTGCACTAGATAATGATGAATGGATAAGTTCTATGACTGAAGAGATTGAACAAATAGAGAAAAACAAGACATGGACACTTGTACCAAGACCAGATGACAAGAATGTCATCGGTACAAAATGGATATTTAGGAATAAACTAAATGAGAATGGGGAATTCACCAGAAATAAAGCAAGACTAGTATGCAAGGGATATGCACAAGAAGAAGGAATTGACTACGGAGAGACCTTTGCACCCGTTGCTAGGCTAGAAGGAGTTAGAATATTACTTTCTTATGTTGCATATAAAGGATTCAAGGTATATCAAATGGATGTCAAGTCTGCATTCCTAAATGGAATGCTTGAAGAAGAGGTATACATTGAACAACCAGAAGGGTTTGTTGATCCAGACAAGAGGGACATAGTATATAGACTACACAAAGCCCTGTATGGATTGAAACAAGCACCCTGAGCCTGGTATGAAAGACTTCATTCCTATCTTATAAGTATTGTATTTGTAAGGACTAGTGAAAATAGTAATATTTATTTGAAGGAAGATATTGATGCTAACATCTTGATTGCTGAGATATTTGTCGATGACATCATATTTGGAGGCAATGATATGCTATGAAAATCATTTGTAAATGAAATAAACAAAGAGTTTGAGATGTCTATGTTTGGAGAGATCAAGTTCTTTCTTGGTCTGCAGATCATGCAACAAGATGAAGGTATTTTCATTACAAAATCCAAGTACATCAAAGAAGTACTAAAAATATGCAAGATGGAAGAAGCCAAACCAGTTGGAACATCGATGGCTACTGGATGCAAACTGAGAAAGAAGGACAAGTCATCAGAGGTAAATCAGACTTTGTATATATCAATGATTGGAAAACTCATGTATGTTGTACACACTAGACCAGATATTGCACATGCAGTAGGAATAGTTGTAGGATTTTCTGCTAATCCTAGAGAATCACACATGACTGCTGTGAAAAGAATCCTCAGATATCTGAAAAATACCGATGAATATGGCTTATGGTATAGAAGAGAAGGAAATTTTGAACTTAAGGTCTTTACCGATGCTGATTGGGCTGGAAATATTGATGACCACAAGAGCACAACTAGAGGATCATTCTTTATAGGTCATAGACTTGTCAAATAGATCAGCAAGAAGCAAGGATGCATCTCTCAATCTACTGCAGAAGTAGAGTATGTTGTTGCTACTACAAACTGCTCAAATATTGCATAGATCAAACAATTACTGTAAGGTATGCATATGAAAATTTTAGAACTAGTAATTATCTACTGTGATAATACAAGTGTAATAAACATTTCCAAGAATCTAGTGATGCATGCTAAAACAAATCATATTTCCATCAAGTATCATTATTTGAGAGAACAAGTTCAGGCAAAGGAGGTGATACTTGAGTATATGCAATCAAAGGAACAATAGGCCGATATCTTCACCAAGCCACTGCCCAAGGATGCATTTGACTACTTGAGAAAGAGACTAGGGGTCAGACCCTTGTCTATTGGTCAGTAAGCTAACTAGAAGGCTGCATTAGCCTACATATTATCAAAATATCATTCATTTTGATGCAAGCAGAGAAATAGACTTCAATGATACAACTATACAAAGCAAGGTATTTATCTACTCCAAGCACCAGAGTTATTATCGATGGATTGGGAAATTCAAGGAATATATTATGGATAGAAAGGTTCCATTTGACATTGCTATCAAATGCTTGTTTTGCAAAATCTATGTTTGCAAAGATGTTTATTCGGCATTGCTGTCAAAGGGAGAGAGTTTATCCATTATCATCTCAGGAAGAGATTATATCCATCGAAGTATCCAAAGGGAGAATGTAACAAGAAAGGGAGAGTACACACAAAGGAAGAGAATTGTTGACAAAAGACATTAGAAGAAAGGAGAAAAGTCAAAGAGAGAGAGTTTGACACATAAGGAAAACACATCATATCAGAGAAAGAAATAATCTACATCTATCTAGTAAAGGGATTGAAGACAGACAGAAAGATGCAAGAATCAAATCAAAGCTACTTGAGCTTACTGAAAGCCAGACATTTGTAATAGTTACATTAGGAAAGTTTAATTAAATTGTATATTTCATATTGTATTAGTAATAGTATAGTATGATAATGTAGTATGTTTCCATCAATGCCAAAGGGAGAGATTAATGACATGTAACTAGTTGACTGTTTGAAGATGTTAAGTTGATGATCATGCAAGGCATTAAATCAGTTAATGTATTGTATTGTCATTGATGTCAACTTCATATAATATGTATGGTCATGGAAATACTGCCAAAGACTTCAAAGAACTTATGAATCAAGGCTATTCTATCAGTAATGCATATAATTCAAGTATTCACTAAGTGACTGTATACACTGACAAACTACACGCCGACGGTCAGATTAAAAGAGAAGAGTCACAGTGTTACCCGATGAGCTAATGCACAACATTACCGATGAGAAAAGTTACAGTGTTGCCCGATGAGAAAAACACAGAGTGACCTGACGGAGAGAATTTCAGTGTTGCCTGATGGAGAAGACAAGGATGGAGATCCCATTGACAACTAAAGTCACACCGACAGAACAGTCAGTTATCACCGATGACTAACTAAAGTGTTGACCGACAGAAAAGAGAGTTCATAAATGACAAAATGATTAGCTGTCAAAGAGCTATAAATAGACTTAACAGATACTTATCATTGTTTTAATCATCTAGATAACACTAAGGATAAGTAAAGGATTTAAATTTTCTTTGTCTAGTTGGCAAGAAGATCTCTTTGAGAAAAAAGAGGATTTTTCTTTAAATCTAATTGGCAAGAATTGTGGATCATGCCAAGAATCAAGAAAGCCAAGAAATGGTGAAACTTATCTATAAAGAGACAAACCCAATTCATTACAAATTGAGTGGGGGAGTATCAAAAAGTTTGATCATAAAAGTAGCATTGGATACGCCCGATACCTATTGACAAGCCAAGTGAGTGTTTGATCAAGGATGGTAGCATTAGATGCTAGATACTAGGTGACAAAATATCTTTTAAATCCTCTAACAAGGTCACAAATAATAGTGTGTTTGTAACCTTTAATAGGGTTGGCTCCTAAGAGAGCTCACTTCAGAAGAGTGAAATTTTGGGGTACCGGTCCCAGTGGTTTTTCCCTTAACAGGGTTTCCACATTAAAAATTGATGTGTTATATGTTTATGTTTCATTACTTTACTATTTTACATTTCACATATGCAATTCTAGATTGATCGGTATACTCTACATATTTAGTGAGTTTTGATAAATAGTTAACTGGTTATCGGTAATCTTACAGAAGAGAGATTTACAAAGCAATCCAACAAGTAGAAAATTGATATAAGTATTTCAATGCATACATCTTGTAGGACTGAAGATAACTAGAGGCATAATTTGTGGTTATAATTTTTAAGGGTTTATTTAAGGATTAATTTTTGAGGCCACTGATTCACCCCNCCCCCCCCCCCCCCCCCCCCTGCTCTCAGTTATTACTAACAAAAGGTTAGTTGAAGACAATTCTAATTCAGAGTATTAGGAGAACAAGAAGAAAATTGTGGTAGATCAGATTTGCTTGATTTCTGAGGTTGAGGCAAGGGAAGTATGCAAGACTTGTACAGATGATAAATGGGTCAGAGCCATGGAAGAAGATCTTAGAATTTTAATTGAGTGTAAGGAAAAGCTGAAAGTATGTTCAACAAATCTTGAAGCACTACTAATTCACAGAAGCTCAATAGGAAAGAATGGTAGTGAATTCAAAAAGGGAGAATGTTCCAAATCGAAACAGAAAAATTTCAAATCAGAGAAGAGGAAAATGAAGAATACCAAGAGGAAGAGCTTAACAAAGAAGTCTGAGAATCAAAGGTTCAAATGTAAGAATCTTATCTACAATAAGCTTGGACACAAAGAGAGGGATTATTGAAAAGGATATCTATATTTTGATTGCAAAAGGAATGGTCATAATCCAAGAATGTGCAATATCATGAGAAAGAGGGATGACAACTTTAAAAGGGAGATGGTTAGATGTTTTGCATAAAAGAAACTTGATCATATTGCAAGATAATGTACTGCTAAAAGGAAAGGTAAGAGCATACAAAGAATTTTTCTACAAACCCGATACAACTTATCTGAATTTACTACTAAGAATTGTAAAGGAAGAAGGTGACCAAAGAAAATACAAAGGGAGCAAACAAGAACTTGAGGAAGAATTGTCAGATCAAGAATAAAAAAGAAGATAGAAGAGATAAACATGAACACATGAATTTTAAAGGGAAAGGAAAATTTGAAAAGGACAAGGAACATAAGCAAAAGAGAAAGACAAGAAGAAAGAAGAACAAAGAGATTTCAGATATGGGATCTATATTAGTAAGATCCAAAGGCAAGTCAAAGGGACTTTCTCCTACCACTTAGAAATAAGATGCAGAAGGATGTATCAATCTAGAAGAGCCACATTAAAACATCATTAAAGCTGGATTGATTTATGGAGGCTACTACTGAGGAGGAGTTGTAAGCATGGTGAGGGAGAGTTATCTAATATTAAGGTGATCATTTGAAGGAAACTACAAGGAAGTGAGAAAAATTAGTAATTTAAGTGTTTGATCAGTATATGGATGTCTCCGAGGGGTGTGTGTGTGTGTGTGTGTGTGCAAGAAAATCAAGATGAGATAGTATAAGAAGAAAAGGAAAAGGAAGAAGACATTGATATGGAAAAGACATTATATAAGAATATTTGATACACCTTTGTCATTGATGTAAAAGTGGGAGAGAAAAATATGTGAAAAAGCTATCAGGTATGAAGGGAAAGAGAAGCTAAGAAGGAAGCTAATCAAGAAGAAGATATCAAAGGAGAAGCTACGAAGGAAGATGATCAGATGAGAGATGCAAGTTTATGTATACTTACACATAAGAAAGAAGTAAGATAAGATATGTGGTGTGTACTTAAGGGGGGGAAGTTGATGAAGAGGAGAGTATGTAATCTAATTGGAACCAAGTCACACATGCTCCCATGGGGAGGAAACAAAGTTCTATTACAGAGACTCTAAAGAATGATGAAGGATATTGTGGTTAGTACTAGTAGTACTATTGATTATCTTTCTAAGAGTAAGACTGTTGGTTTTTTATTGTATTACTTATTCTTAATATCACATATTTCCATGAATGCCAAAGAGGGAGATTTTTGGCATATTGTAAAAGTTGGATGATTGTCGTGTTGGCATTTATGTCAACATAGAAAAGGTATTGATCAGAGGAAGCAATCAGAAGAATTATTTTCTTGATGATAATTTCACCTTTGCAAGTTATCTAGTGGATCGTGATGTTGGCTATTCTAGTGAGAATAATATATTATAGATAAGAATTCGCATATGTAGAGAAATAATGTTGAAGATGTTTATTATGTTCAGCTAAAGTTACATAAGGTTTCATGATGATTTGTATAGGTAACCAAGTTGCAGAAGGTGACTAACATATAGGGTGAAAAACTGTACCAACGGGAACATAGAAAGAGGTTCGGTGTGCTCAACAGAGTGAGAATTTTATGGAGAGAACCTAGGAGTGTATTGGAGACATACTAAAGTGTCTTTAACTTATATTTTTTTACTTCAGAGGTCTGTAAGGCATAATCTTATGATCTCAGAGACTTGTTGACAATATTCTTCAAGTGTGATGAAAATGGGTTGTCTAATCCAATGGTTGTGATGGATTTGAATGATTGAGTGTTTTTCATGATGCTATAGGATTTTATTGAAGTATGATCTTGATGAGTTGGTGATACACATGGATCCAAAGGATCAGATTGGTGGTGTTTGGTCAATGGTAATATTTTAATTATTGTTCATGTTCTTGGCCGACTTAGTTGGTAAATCATGTTGTGCAAGTGCTAAATCAGTAAATCTAGAAGAGTTTGTTGACTTGGTGGTCAACACCTCCTTGGAGATGAATGAAATTAATTAACCACCTCCTATGGAATGGGTTAAATCTGGCATTTTTATTGGGCATTGAGAGTTTGATCTTTTGGTGCAATGACAAATGATTCCAACAATTGGTATCAGAGCCTTGGATCATGGGTTCGAGTCTCCCTTTAGTAGGTGTTGAAGGATCTATCAATATTGAGGGGGATATTTTTGACCTGGTGGTCAATACCTCCTTGGAGATTAGTGACATGGCTTAACCGCCTCCCATGGATTGGGTTAAATTTGGCATTTGTATTGGGCAATGATCTAGTTTAAGCTTTTGGTGTAATGAAAAATTATTCTAAAATAGTTATGATCTTAAGGTGGTGGTGGTTATAGATGGTGGATATGACTTAGCGGTCTGTGATGGATTTGAATCATGGGTGCCAACAAGAATTTGAGTTCACTTTTTGGCCAAAAAGTGGAACTATTTTTCTTGTTTTTTTCAAATTCATCCTATTTGACCTTAAGATTTGAGGCACTTAGACATGGAATCTTCCAAAAAGTAACTAATATAAATTCTAGGATTCAAAGTCTACTTTCCAAATATGTGATTTTTTTAAATACCCAGATGATAAATTTCAAATTCCAATAGGGGTTACTAAAACCCCCATTTTAAAAGTCACTCTTTCTGGACTATACCATGTGTGTGTATGACAAGCGAAGTCAAACTCAAATGAAACTATTTATCTAAACCATTTTAGGAAATGATAAGTAACACATTTAAGATTGATGAAAATATTTTTCCATATTTTTATGTTAGATATTTTTTATATTAATTATATATTCGGCTCACTCGTTTATAAAACCTCTTGTGTACAACAAGCATAATTTTCCCTAAAGATATATTTTTTAATAAAAAAAATTTAAAGTGTGTAGAATTATGTGTAGTTTGAAGTCATATAGTTTATTTTTCAATAAAATCTAAAATAAAAATGTTATTAAAATTACAAAAAAACTTGTATTCTCTTTTTTGTAGACCTATTTTAGTACAAAATGATTGAAAAATAAAAATATTAATCAAATTTAATAAAAAAAAATACAGATTATGAATCTGCACTATTTGATCTATATTGGGTTTTTTTCGTCAAAAAATTCCTCAGAAAACCCAATCCAATCTTTGACCAAAGTGAGTTTCTTGTCTGTAGATGGAAATGGCCTTCAACATTCAAGTCAAACCAAATCCAACACCAAGGGTCGGTTGACCAAGCCTTTCCCAAAGCTAAACCTGAACCACTTTTGGTGGGGAACATTTCAATTTTTGAAAACGGGGTGACGTTATGAAATGGGGTAATGTTTCATTTTTGAAACGTCACCCTGTTTCATATTTGACCCTTTTTTTTAATTTGCTATTTTTTTACTGCACCAACAATTTTGTACTTTTATAAGTATGGTCGACAGCGATTGATTCTACAGGTTTTGGACATTTTTTGTATTGTTTATTTACTGTTATATTCTCCATTTGAAGGCATCAATGATTGGGAGCATATTGAACATTTTTTTGCAGGTTTTAACTATTGAAGACACTCATGTGATTGATTTCAATTATTAGTCATGGGATGAAAACAACATCAGAAGAAGAAACAAAGGAGGCTTATGACTCATGAGGAAATTCAAGTGGAGAAAGAGAAAGATCCTAAATGTCAAAGAGATAGAAGAATGAGGATGTGAAAAATGAATAGTAATGAAGCTTCAGGATCCACAACAATTGAAGAGTCAAACATTAAAGATAGCATGGGGGATACAATGGATGTAGAAGATACAAATATGAAAGAAGTGAATGTGTTAGGGATTTTTCTTGTAGGTTCTTAAAATAGTGTGAATGCTTACTCTTTATATTTCCAACTTAACACCATGCAAGAGAAAGCCTAATTTTTTAGGACTAATTCCTCCTTTGACTTTGAGACCCACAGGCTCAGGTGGGTGTACCTTCAAATGATTACTAACTTGTAGTATCTATTATAGTTGATTAGGTCTCCTACTAGTTTGTTAATTGCCTTTTACTGTATCAACAGATAGAAAACTATGTCAATGACTATAATTAATCTGATACAGAGCTTGATAAGCCAAACAATTAATTTAACAATAGAAAATAGTAGTGTGATAAGGATTCTCATATTTCTTTCTTTTGTAGCTCTCTGAACTTAGGAGGGTTAACCTAGTGATTCTCTCTTGAAGGAACCAGCAAACTAGATTGTATTCTCTGATACAATTACTTAAACTTATATGTATTTATGACTAAAATTTAAATGATTGATTTTTTTTAATATTGGATGATGATTAAAAGTTTTGCCAAATCCTAACCAGTGCCTAATCCTTGGGCAAAGAGTCAAATATCAAATGTAAAACCACAATAACTGATTAATGTGAATACATGAAATTTGGGTATAATGCCTTACAGACTACCTTTCACTCTAATACCCTTGTTATCATATCATAATACTAATTATCAGCTCTCTAGGATCACCTGTAAGAATTATTCCTTCCTTGAAAGAACTCAAAACCAACTGCACAATCACCTTGTAATTGGTATATCTAATATGCCTTACAATTTAAACATATAAGAGATAGAACAGAGATATAAAGAGACAACACAAGATATAGGAAATAAATTGCAATGTATTTTATTAATATGATTACTGCTTCAAATACATTCAAAAGACAATATGCACAAAACTCAGACAAAATTAAGTAGTCTGGCTTGCAATTATATTCCACTTCTCATCTCTCCTCAAAAAAATGATACAAATGATCTATATATAGTCTAAACCATCTTAGAATCCTTTAAAATTAAGGATGCAACAAGCTTCACATGGTTTAAGTGTTGGAATTATATTGGAATGATATACTGAGAGGGGAGGGGTGAATCAGTACCTCTAAAACTTTTCTTGGTTAGCCCATTAACCCTTAATCATCAGTTTGTAAATTATCTTATCTAACTGTTCATCTTTCTTTATGTATATGAAATCATATCATAAGTTCTTTAATATGTAACAATTCAAGAAACATTCATGAAAAATAGATAACACATAACACAAGACATGATATCACAGAAAACTCCTATTAGCAAGTAAAAATTGCAATGGGGATTGTTACCCACAAGACTTCACTATCTGCAGATAACAAGGGGTCGATTAAGGCTTACAATTAGTCACTTCTGATGACCTACAATGTTTGGAGTATTACAGTGGAGACCTATTAAAATCTATTTCGTTTTAAGCTTTAGCAACACTGTTAAGTGTGCACTCTGTTAAGAGATTTGTAAAGAACGGTTAAGTCCACCTTCTACAAAAGGATTTTAGATGTGATGCACTTGTTAGAATGAAACTACATAAGTCTTTGATCTGATGATGTATGCAATCTCTAATTTCTGATAACAAATCTAATAAAGCTTCCTATGTATGAGTAATCATCCTTCCATGATTGAATAATACCTTTATCTGCTCGTCGGTAGCCTCTGTGTGTTCTTGACAACTGATATGATCTATTTCTGAACTTTGCATTAATTATGCCTTCTGCTCCTTAGATTCTCATCGTGGCTATCAATAATAATGAATTCATAACTCACAATTGATTGAACATCTATTTATACTAGATTTTAGCTCTATTCTTGATTCATGCTTGGCAAGTTAACTCTAGATCCAAGGTTTACAACTTGACCTTGATCTTTAGTTAAATATGTTTTAAATCCATTAGGATGCTTTAAAACATTTACATAAAGCTTGCTTGACCCTCAAGTTATGATTTAAAACAAATAAAAACTCTATAAATAGAATTACATTGCTTTATCTGATGTGTAAAACTCAGATCCACTATTTGCGGGTTCTCTAACTGATTGTCGGTTCTGACAGTCAGTTTTCTTTGTCGTTGGTGTTCCTTTCTTGAACTAGTCATTGGGTATGACTTTTCTTCTTCATCGGTTTTGTTCTCAAAACTGTATCGTTGATGATGATGGGTAAAAGTACAAACCTGTGTCACACTTTTATAAAGGAAAAGGACCACAACATGCAAACTGTTCAACTTTAACGACATAAAAGGTGGCATTTGTATTTAGAATTTTAGGATGATAAAAACTAAAGAAATTTGTAAAAATGGATTAAGTTTATGTCTAAAAAAATTTTAAAATTTTTTGAACAAGAATGTACATAGTTTTTAAATTTTTGAAGTCCATTTTTCCATTGCTGAAAACTGCTAAAAATCTAGGGTCTAGTTCCCTCCAAACAAGTATATGCAAATAATCTATTTTTCCTCTGATTTCAAAATATGTTATAGATAAAATGTATAGCTAGTGCAGAAAAGAAGAAAGATTGGTTTTCAATGTATATTTTCTACATTATAACTGCTCAAAGTTGAACTTATCTGAAATTGACAGTTTTCATCTCCCTCCGAATTTCCCCTATCAATTCTACACCATTCAAAAAAAAATTACATATTCTTGAAGAGGACTCTCTCCTCTAGTGTTAAATATAAATTTTAAATTTTTTTGATATGATTTACTATTTTTTTATTTATTTGAAGCAACATCTTCTCG
>MU223357.1:213898-229836 GCA_018584345.1 Thuja plicata | reverse complement strand
CCAGATGTCCAAAATGGACAAGTTTTATATGTATTCTGGGGTTTTTGGGCGCTCTGAGCTCAATGGAGATGTTCGTTTGAGCTCAAAGTGACCAGAAACAAAACCCAAAACAAAGAATACATAAAAATCTCTGAAACCCTTGGAAACCTTCTACTTCTGGCACGCCTCAACGAAACTCAAACAGCGAACAACAGGAGAGCTCTGATACCATGTTAGATTTGTTGAACTACAAATCTTCCCAAGAACACCTGCATGTAAAGAATGCTACAAGAATGAAGCAAAGACAGAAGAGAAACAGCTGGCTATGGCGGCCAATAGGCCAGAGACTGCAAATCCATTATTGCAAGAAAAAATCTTCTATTAACACAATAATGAATTACAAAATGATCTCCTTATGAAATACAAAGCGGTGAATCCTTATAAAGGATACCAAAACCCTAAAAGGGAAACTACTAGGAAATGGAAACTTTCCTAAGTCTAACTTAAGCAAAGAGTAGATAAACTAATAATTAACTGATTTAATTATTAGCAATCCTCGATTACTCTAACACTAGGTCTTATAGGGCTAATAGGCCTAAAAACTAGGACAGTCTGCAACACTATGCTAAACTTGTCCAAAACTTGTCTCCAATGATTGGTATGAACTCGACCAACTCAATATGTCAAGGTGACACAAAACCCTAACTTATCATGTACTTAGACCGTAGAGATCTATCTTCCCCTGCTCATGGGAACTCACTGTTTCTCCACCAAACCTCTAACCAGACAGTGCATGCTCACCTAGGGCTTGGTCTTAAAAATATCTACTTGTCTTTCCCTGACTCCTACCTCTACAACTATGTACACTAATGACTCCCCTATCATTTCCATCTATCCTTGAAATTTTCCCATGGTTAGATTTCATGGGGAGTCATATCTAGACAGACTGGTCAAGACAAGACCAATGAACTACTTAAAATACAAGACAATTTAAACTAGACCTTAAACTACCTTAAAGAAACTTGGTCATTGAATGAGAAACATTCCAAACACTCCTAAGAACACAAAACAATCATTACTTCAAAGCTTTCAATCCATAAAATATGACTGTCACAAGGAAATGCTCAGGATTTCTGGAAATGCCAAATTGTAAACTGTATTACTCTTTTCCAAATGTTATAATGAATGAACTCACTGCATGATTCAAGTATCTCATACACTAGATGCCTTCTTCCACCATTTTAGGGGCTTTTTGGTTGATTCCCCACTCCTAGAAACAAGGAGAATCCGATGTAATCATATTGCATGCAATTATTGCAAATGTTGTCATGACAACAAAATAGCAACTTTTGGCATCTTTTCAATTATGCCTCCTTCCTACATTTTAGGACCTCTATCCTCTCTATTTTGAGGATGCAAGAGCATTAAAGACCCTATGGTATCTCTATGTCCTCATTTATGAGATTAGGACACATTCAAGACTCTAACCCATCAACTAACAACTAAACCTAAGAATTTAAAAACTACAAACAATGGCTATTGATGTGACCTTAGTCCTAATGACTAACTCACTTAGCCTACATAGAAAATACCTCCTAAGGTCAAAAAAAAACTAGCCTATCTTGACTTGGCCAATGTCAACTACAAGCCAAAATGAACAAACATGGAGGCTAGCCTAGGTGCTCCTGCACCATAGACATTTTATTCCATGTTTAGCAACAATGTCTAGATCTAAAAACAAAGCTTCATATTTTGTTGTATTGTTTGTACACTAGAAATATAATAGGAAAGAATATTTAAATGTTGTACTTGATGGAGAAATAAGTAAAACACCAGCTCCTGATCCTTCCTTAGAATAGGCTCCATCAAAATACATCTGCGATAAGCCATCATTCTGTGTAATCAACTCCTTCACTAAAGGATCAATAGTTTTAAATTGATGAGCACTCCCTTTTATTTTGAAATTCTCCATATCAATATCTACAGAGTAATTAATATGAGTATCTTCATGCAACTCAATCATGTGAGGTGTCCTACCTTCTCTAGACACCTTAACATTATTCCCAGCAATATTGAAAGTGGCATAAGATAAATCATGTTGAATACTGCCTCCCATTGAAGCACTATATTTCCTGGACAACAACATGCCATAATATGGTGGGATATCAACCACCAATACACTTGTTGTCAATACTGTATCAGGGCATATAGCTAACTTATAAGGTAAGGCCTCAATGGTACCAACAACATGGATCTCTCTTGAATCCATTGCTTGACATATCCCATGAGGAGTATCTACTTGTAATTCCATGGATCTCATGATTTCTACAGGCATGACAATATTAGATGCTCCTGAATCTATCACGCATTTTTTAGCATCTTACCATTAATTACCAATGTTAGGAAAAAGGATCAACAATCCCTGTAGAAGTATTTGTGTTTAGATAAATATGAGGGATCTCAGAAATCATTCCCTCGGGCTCTTTTCCCTTATTGTTAGATTTATTTTCAACATATTCTAGTTTTTGAGGTTTCCCTGGAGATACACAATTTAGTACTGAAAGGACCTTTTCTTTATGTTCTTTTATCCGCGTCACTTCTAGAAATGGGACCTTGATAGTCATTTGAGATAGACAATGACCCATATCAAATGGAGTATATTTCACATCAGAAGATTTTGGTTTTTCTACAATGATATTATTTTCCTCTATTTGAATATTCAGAGTAGACTCTTCCTTCTTAGATTTCTTATTTGCAGCTTTGGAAGAGGAAGCACTTGCTTCTGGGACTTTATTTTTTCCTTCATGTACATCTTTTGGATCACTGGCTTTGTTTACAATTTTGACCTTAGGTTTATTTACATTTTCCCCAGGTCCATCTCTTTTTGGTATATACTTGGCATCTATATTATTTTCTTTGATGAAGATGCTAGCTGGTTGACTTCCTACATCACCCACTATTCTATTTCTCAAGAGGTAGTTATTTCCTTCTTTTTTTACTAGATCAGTAGTGATTCTAGCCTTTTCTTCATCAAAAAGGTTTTCTTATGGTGGTAGATTCTTGACTATTCTGTGCATAGCATCTTATATCATCAACCTCCTCTTCATCACTGTCTAATAAGACTTGTTGGTGATATACCTCCATTCTTCCTTGAGAACCATACATGTCATGGTTCTCAACTTCATCTTGAGAATCTATGTTAGGGCACGCATAGGAATTAGTCATATCACATCTATTATGATCACATAGCACATTTTCTTTAACTTCTTGCTCTTCATTAGAACTGATGTCTAAGGATACAACACAAAAATCAGGGTTGTGTGGGTCTTGACAAGCCTCACACCAATAAGTTTCACTTCACATATTCACAACAATCTTGTGTAGAGGGTCGGGGGTTCTATTTTCTGGTTTAGCTTTTCTTGGTGGAGCAATAGGATTTCCATCCTTGAATTGGGTACCATAGGGATGATTCTGCATCCTATTTTGTGGATTATAATTATTGTTATAGGATGGTTTTTTGTTTGGTGGAGCCTTGTATTCTTTATATTTAGGTTCTTTGCTCCCACTAAAATGAGCATCATCTCTTCTACCCATTTTTCCAGAAACTCTTCTACTCATTTTTATGTTCACTACTATTTTCTATCCATTTGTAATACTTCTAGGATTTTTATCTCTAAGAGCATAACCCATCTTAGAATCAAAAGCATTTAGGTATGTAGCCAAACATACATTTTCATCTAGTTTGATCTTTTGAAAAATATTGTGCATGGATCTTTGAAATCTTGTGTTGAATTCAGTAACCTCCTCATTGGAGTTCTTCTTTATGTTATTGAATTCATTTAGCAAGAATCCTTCATTAGTTTTGTCACCATACTAATCTTTGAACAAATCTATTAATTCTTCCATAGATGCTACATAACCATTAGAGAATCCTCTAAACCATTCCCTAGCATATTCTACTAAGGATTGAACAAATAGCTTCATTAGGACATCTTCATGATTAATATTCAAATCATCTATGATATCTATATATTTTCTCAAATGAACCTCACAAGAAATAATATTGTTTCCTGAAAACTTAGGGAGTTTTTCTCCCATTGGATACTATGTTTGGATAACCAAGAATGCCAATAAAAGTGAATTGTTTGTACCTTTCTGGATGCAATGGCCTCCTTTGAAATTTGTCATCATCCTAGAAAGAGGAAGTCTTGGCTTTTGAAGATGTAGTATTTTCAATACTAGCATAAGAATATTTAGAATATTGTAAAAAGTCAATCTTTTTCTTCATCTCCAAGGTGGCAGCTTCAGCTTCTGCCTTTTCCAGCATCTTTGCCATAGTTTCTTTCTCCCTTCTTGATCTTTCAAGATCAATGTCTAGCTTAGACATTTGTTCACTTAGGACTTAATTAGTTTTTGGTTCCTCAACTTCATTTTCAGAAACTTTCTTTTTTCCTTTATCTCTAAAGGCTTGAGGACCAAAACCTTTGTGAGTGACTAGATTCTCTTGGTCTCTACGAGACCTCTCAACATTTTTAGCTTCTTGATGTCTTAAAGACCTTCTTCTAAACTTATCAACATATTTTTTATCATGTTTTTTTTATTTTTAAGGTCTTTTTCTCTCTTCTTTTACTAAATAAGGGCTAACTACCTCATGAGGAATCTTTCCTCTTGAGCAAGCTCATCAGAAGGAACTTTAGAGTCTAAGCTAATAGTGTCATTTCATTCTCTCTCAGTAGAAGTAGTGGTAATTGAATATGTTTCTAATCCAAGGTCAGGGGCTTCTGCATACTATGAGGTGTTCCCCTCATGACTAGATTGATTTGTATCTTTTCTTCTAGTGTTGTTTTCTTCATTTCTTGGAGAAGAGTCACTAATATTGGCCTGGTTCTTCTTCTCTCTCCAAGACATCTCAGTCCTTGAAGTAGTTGGGATTCCACTATCCAGCTCAACTTTAGGATTATCTCTCATTCTTGACCTAGTATTGATATTGAAAATATGTATATTGAATATCTGAAACTCACTTTTGCATTGATTACAAAGATTTTCTTTTAGAATCACCACGCTACAAAAGTTTGGGAGATTTGAATACTATAAGAATAACTTAGACAGGAAAACTCAACTGTGGTATGTGTAACTCGATATTTTTTCAACTAGAGATTATGGGACAGTGCTTTAGTCCCTAGCAGAGTCTCCAGTTTGTTAGGGATTTTTCTTGCAGGTTCTTAAAATAGTGTTAATGCTTACTCTTTATATTTCCAATTTAACTCTATGCAAGAGAAATCCTAATTGTTGAAGACTAATTCCTCCTTCAAATTTGAGATCCACAGGCTCAAGCAGGTGTACCTTCAAATGATTACTGACTTGCAGTATCTATTATAGTGGATTAGGTCTCCTACTAGTTTGCTAATCGCCTTTTATTGTATCAACACATAGAAAACTATGCCAATTACTATAATTAACCTGATACAGAGCTTGATAAGCCAACCAAATAATTTAACAATAGAAAATAGTAGTGTGATAAGGATTCTCATCCTTCTTCCTTTTGTAGCTCTCTGAACTTAGGAGGGTTAACCTAGTGATTCTCTCTTGAAGGAATCAGCAAATTGAATTGTATTCTCTGATACAATTACTTAAACTTATATGTATTTATGGCTGAAATGTAAATGATTGATTATTTTTTGAATATTGGATGATGATTAATTGTTTTGCCAAATCCTAACCAGTGCCTAATCCTTGGGCAAAGAGTCAAATATCAAATGTAAATCCACAATAACTGATTAATGTGAATACATGCAATTTGGGTAGAATGCCTTACAGACTACCTTTCACTCCAATACCCCTGTTATCATATCCTAATACTAATGCTTAGCTCTCTGGGATCACCTGTAAGAATTATTCCTTACTTGAAAGAACTCACAAGCAACTGCACAATCACCTTGTAATTGGTATATCTAAACTGCCTTACAATTTAAACATACAAGAGCTAGAACATAAATATAAAGAGACAACACAATATATAGGATAGAAACTGCAATTTATTTTATTAATATGATTACTGCTTCAAATACATTCAAAAGACAATATGCACAAAATGTAGACAAAATTAAGTAGTTTGGCTTGCAATTATATTCCACTTCTCATCTCTCCTCAACAAAATGATACAAATTCTCTATATATAGTCTAAACCATCTTAGAATCCTTCAAAATTAAGGATGCAACAAGCTTCAGATGGTTTAAGACCTAACCCTAAAAACTTAGAAGAAGACAAAAGACAAGAAAACACCAAGCGATGGAAAGACAAAATAGGAATACACCCAAATATAATCTTTGAAATCTTCTGCTAGCTGGCACCTTTGTCTGAATATGTTTTGGATAGCCTCCAATAGTTTTTGTGAGAGTTAGTGACCACCATTAAAGCATAAAATACACTAATCTTTTAGATGACTAACCTCCCTGTGCTCAAAGATCAGGTGCAAGGTGTCCTTCTACTCTTCATCTATCATGTCAAGGTCAACTATGGCACACTTCTTTTTCTTGGGCTTTGTAAGAACATACCATGTTGTGACATCCTCCTCTGCAGGCCAATGAAAGCTTTGAATGCTTTCAACTTGGGCCTTCTGCCTCTCCCGTCTAGCATCTATTATGCTCTTGACATCTGTTATAATTTTATTGAAATCTGTCTCAGCCTTAAATGCCTCATCCAAGGTTTTATTAAACCTCTCCATATCTAATTCCTTTGTGTTAGAAATAAATACCTCTTTACTAGGCAGTAATGAATCAAATTCACTCCTCCAAATCTCTACTGCTTTTATTTGATTGTCCTCTGACCTGATTGAAGGAACAAATTTATTATAATCAGACCCAAACATATTCAACCTGGTCTCTATTTGATTTGCCTTGCCCTTGAAAAAAGATAAGTTTACCCCAATCTGATCTATTTCATCTCCTACTTGTGTAACTATCTCCGGTAAGTCTGCCCTTAATGAATGTAGGGATGCTAGCCTCTCAAATAAATTGGTCCCAACTGACCATGTTCCAAAATATGGATTCACAATTACAACAAAATTTGTTACTTTAACTTGTAGGCCAAGAAAATTGTTATAGGATCCATGTACTAGGTCAACCTTATCCTTCAATACATTTATTCTGTGTTACAAAATATTAAGAAAGCCATTTAAAGCCACATCATTCTTTTATGCATCTTTCTGCTTTGTTTCCTTCTGTGCATCCCTTGTATCCTTTGTCTGCACAAGTGCATCCTCAGCATATTTTGGTTCAACCTGAACAACCTCTAGGATCTCTTGCAACTTCTGAGTCAGATCTGCAATTATCTTCTCCATAGCACCTATCTTTATTAAACCCAACTCTCTATCCTTTGTAATGATTTCATCAAACAACTTCTAATACATGTTAGGAATTTGAATAGCCTTTTCTTCATTCAGATGAGAAAAGTGGGTTAGGGCCTGAGAAATCTCTAGATCCCCTATATTATGCATAGACCAGATTATTTTATCCCCCTCCATCTTTTCTTGGACATTGATCAATGATCACTTTTGATTCTTGGGGGCTAGAGCCCACATAGCTAGGGTCTGAGATTGTGCACTGTAGCCACATCCTTTTATCATTTCCCCTACTTGTGTTTTTGTTGAGAATTTTATGTCTGGATGCCTTCTAATTTGGTCTATAATGAAGGATGAAGCCAGGTCCCATCGTTCTACCAATAGCATACCACTTGATTTCACTAGTTTTCTAGCCTCATCAGGGGTCATATTTTTAGACTCTGGATCATACTCTTGGAGAGCCTACAAGGCCTCACTTGTGACTGCTTCTTTTCCTTCTAGTTGCATTTTTTGAACTACTTATTTTTGTTTGGCACAGATAAGGAAGTCTTTGAATTCCTTGGTCTTGATGAACTCGTCATATTTTATAAATTCCTCTTGTTTCAACTCCCTTTCATGTTGACACAATAAGAGAGGCATTTCCACATTATCATCTATGTCTTCTCTTTTTTTCTTGCCTTCTCTTATTACCTTTCTCAACTGATGATCATATGTACTTGTCCATGTGAATAGGGCACTTACTTTGTCCTTTTTCCTCTTCTGTGTCTTTACAACAGAAGGCTCCCCTATCTCCACCCTTTTCTTTTTCTTTGGAGGCTCAATTACCACCTCAGCCTCTCACCCTTCTATCAAGTCAATTATATTTTCCTCAGTATGAGGTGGTTGATCTGTAGGTGTGGGTTGTGTAGAGAGTAACTGTTATCATTGTACTCTGATGATGATTGCTTATTTGGACCTCTATCCTTATCTTCAACTTGTTCTTCTAATTGATTTCATAATGTGCCATATGATTCTATAATTTTCTCCAGTCTTTGTAAATATGGCAAATTTGGGAAATAACCCCCAAATGGGATCCCCTTCTTTTTGAGTTGTTACTCCAAATCCATAAATTCTAGATACTTTGTTGACTTAGCTGAAATTTCATCCTCTTCAAGGATGTACATGATCAGGTCCTCCTCCTCACATGGATGATGTTCTTCAGTAATTAGAATGGTGGGTGTCACAAGTTTCTTGGCACTTTCTATGAAACCCTCTATATCAATGTATCTAGATAGGACAACATTCATTATGTAATGCCTCAACCATCCATTCATAGCATCATATTCCCTCTTACCTATTGTAAATTTAGAGGCAATAAACTGCCTTGGAATGAAATTTCATTTCCTATGTGGAGCCAAACGCTCCCTATCTGTCAACATGAGTTGCCATAGAAAATCCATCATTGCAATTCTGGGTGGCACTCTGTATGGTAGAAAGTTGGGAGGCTGGGAGCAACCATATACTCTAATCAGAGTGAAATTCTAGTGATAATAAAAGTCTCCCCAGTTGTGGTCTCCATTCCATTTATCCACAAACTCATAGGGCCTCAAAATGTTTAATACTTTGATTGGAAGCCTAGTCATTTTGACTCTAATTTTCTCAACAGGGTATACACTATCCAATTCTCAAAAGCATAGAACTCATTCTCCCTAGATGTGTAGTTCCATATCCTTAACCAAAGTTGCACAGGATTGGATTGACCATGATAAAATCTTTGAGGCCTCAAATTAGGCTGGTCCATGATAATAAAGTTGTAAAACAAAATTAAATGCATAAGCAGGGATACTGTAAAAATTTAGGGCTCCCTACCTTGTTCTGTATGTCCACGAATCTCTAATGCATTTTGTCAATTACAAACTGAATGTAATCATAATTAGTACTAATATAGCGATTGTGCAAGTCTATATTTATCATCAACTTATCAGAGGATACTCTTTCTCTTCCACTATCAACAACTAAAACTCAACACAGGGCATAGGAAATGTACTTCATATAGAATTCCATGTCTTTGTAAAAATAAGGTGCATTATCACTTGGAATGGGTGCAATATAGTTTCTAGTTCCCTTAGGCACATGGGCCTTAATCAATTTGGACACAATGTTAGCCTCCTTGGTATATATAGTAGCTAAAGCTTTAAGGTTTATTTCTATGGAACAAGGGTTATACATATTGAATGCCTTCATGAATGATGCCCTATCAAGGGTTACTAAAATTGTGCCATCATCTTTCTTAATGGATTTTGAAATTGTGTCATATCTACTAGCTAGTTCCAATAACAAATCAACATCTACAAACACATCATGAACTACTAACTTGGATAATCTATACATCCAAGGGTTTGACACAGGCACATGACCATCACTATTCTTGTGGAAGTAGTTAAATAAGTGATAACCTAAACAGTCAGGTGTTTTTGCATCTCTAATATAAGCATAATTGTCACCAAGGTACTAATCGTTTACCTTTTCCCTTGATTAGAGCCCGAAAGAAGTTGTATGAACTCCTCTGAGTAATTCCTCTTTCCTTTCAAATCATCATCATCCTCACTCTTCCCGCTAGTAGAGGAAACACTAACTTATCTACTCATATTGTCTGTCTTGAATTGAAACTGATCAAATCTTCCTTCTTTACCTCTGCAAATTTGGATAGCTTTGTTCTCTTGAAAACTTTTATCACTTATGCAAATTTCGTTCTGAAAACTGAAGCTCTTTGTGAAAATGAAATAATCAATGGTAACGCATACTTATTCATAGAAATCAATGCACAAACCTTGCTTTGAAATCATGGATTTGCAATTCAGTCACTTTTGTCATTACTTCTACGTGTTGTGATATCAATTTTCCATTCTAGCCGTGGCATTTGAAACTAACAGGGGACTAATTTTGAATGATTTTTTTTCAATTATAACCTTATTATATTCAAAATTAGATCAAGATCTGATATGATTGGCTTATTTATAATGACTCAACAACTCTTTAAACATGCTTTCATAATCTCTACATTCTAATTGGCTAACAACTGTACAACACGACACAAAAGAAAACCTTATATTTTACCTCAGTCTCACTCTGGTTTCCTTTAGTGACTGCGCGACTGTGTGATCTATTTATCACTGAGAGTTATCTTTAACTCTGGTTCTTTTCTGAGACTTAATGATCACCATACGATCATCAGCTTGATCAACATTCATCTTTTAATTTCTGATTGAAATCGCTTAACTCATGTTCTTTTCTAGACTCTGCGACTAAGGCTTTTGAATAACTCAGGCTTAAACCCTTACTTCCTTTCATAGACTACATGACTGTGCAAAATCAAATTTTCCTTAAGATTTCATTAACTCTGAGTTTCTAATGAGATTATGCGACCACCGCTAGATCTTCCCTCAATCTGACGGTCCATGTGTAATCTCATATCCATTTTGTACTTTCTCCTTTTTATCTAAGACTTTATGACTACCCTTTGATCAGCTCTTAATCTAATGGCTCGAGTGTAATCTCATTAGCTTTTCTCTTAACTGCAGTTTACTCTGAGACTTCGCAACTTAAACTATCTCCAAGTTGCAGAAAGAATTTCTTAACCTTTGGTTTGCTTTGACACTTCATGACTAACTTAGATCTCTGAAAGATCTAGACACCTGTTCAAAGTTGAATCATCATCGCTGAATCACTAAACCTTTTTTTACTTGTTGACTTTAATCAGTGATTTCACACTATCCATTAGATCTTTTCTATTTCATGGCTCATATCTTCTTACTGCAAACTTCACTTAAGTTTTACTCAACTCTTATTCAACCATAGTTCTTATCAAGACTTCACGACTCACTGAGTCTTGTTGTCGCTTTAAGAATTATCTAACTCGTAGTTTCTTTAGCAATTAAACACCAACCATTAGATCTTGATTCAATCTAACGGTAGTCGTGATACCTCTTAATCTTTTATCATTTGAAAATTCATCTCATGACTTCACGCTAGCCACATGATCTATCTTACATTTGATGGTAGTTGATTTATCTCACAGCCTTTAACTTAACCCTTGCTTTCAAAAAAGATCTCACAACTGAAAGATTTTAAACTCATCTCTTAACCTCGGTTTATTTCTGAGACACCGCGACTGTGTGAATTTAAAGTGGCTTTAAGATTCCTTAACTAAAGACTTTACTTCGAGACTTCATAACCACTGCAAGATTATCCTCTTCATCAATAGCTATCGCTTAATCTCATATCTTTTGACATAACTCTTATTTCTCTTTGCGATTACGCGACTGCATGAAACTTCATATCATCTTTAACTCAGCTTCTAACTTCTGATCAGCTTTCAAGACTCCATGACTGAATGAACTCGAAGTTGCCAAAGGATATTTTTAAATCTAGGTTTTCAAAGAGACTCTCTGCATACCACAAGATCATGATATTGAACAACGGCCCACCTGAAATCTCATTAGCACTGGAAGAATATTCTTTTTTTATGGAGATAACACCACTAAAGCATTTCACTAAGTCTCGAAGAGAAATGGAATATTCTCAAGTTATAAAGAGACATCGCGACTTACATGTAAAATATAAAAAATAAGCACATGACTTAAATGACTTGGTTTTTTCTGAAAAAGTAACTGCGAAATAGAAGCAACTTTGAAGAATTAGGGGTTTTACTTGGAAATGCATGAAAATTTGACCTAGGACTTAGGATTTTACATTTTTCTCTAATTTTTGAGCTTGAAGACAATTATATTGCAGAGGGATTTTGATAGCATTAGACAGGATTTCAACATTTATGCAAGAATTTGACTGAGAACTCAAAATATTTACTGGCAAGCTTCAAAACTGGAAATACAACCAATAGAATGCAAGCATGTCATTGAATGCAACTTGTAGTGATGTTCCAGGTACGTCTTTGAATTCACCTTTGAATGATACTCAACCTATGATTATAGATGATAATCTTTATAGAGACATATCACTTGCATATTCTAGAGATGAAATTGAATTAATGAGGCCTAGTCATATTTTTCAACTTAGAGAATTTGAAAATGAAAACTCCCTATTGTTGTTGAAAATGAAGAGTGTTTTGTTGTTGTGAGTGAAAATGCCCCTAATGTTGTTGAAAATCAAAATCATTTTGTTGATGCAAATGAAAATCCTCCTAATATTGATGCAAATGAAAATCCTCCTAATGTTGTTGAAAATCAAAATCCTTTTGTTGATGCAAATGAAAATCCTCCCAATGTTGATGCAAATGAAAATCCCCCTAATGTTGATGCAAAGAGCAATGAAATTCCTTTCCTAAATGAAAATGAAAAAATACTTTTTACATATTGAAAGTAATATTTTGAATGGTCTTTCTGGTAAGCTTTCTTCAAGGCAGATAGGAAAATATGCTAATAAAACATAAAAATAATTTTTCTATCGAAAAAAATTAACATTTCAATGTCAACTTGTGATTCAATTGATTAGAATGTGGAAAATGAGAAAAGTAATGAAAAGATGAGGCATTAAAGTGAAACAAAATATGAAAGATTCATATGTTAAACATGCTATATCTATTGTTGCTAGTGCCATTCAATCTATTGGAAAAATGAGTCGATCAAAAGATAGCAATGCAGCACAATGAGTTTTAACAACTGCTATAGTCAATAAAAACACTTTGGATAAAAAAATGATTAAAACTATTAGTGGAATTTTAAACATGCATCCTAAAACATTGGTAAGAGAAGCAAGGATAAGATCAAGTATTGAAAATGATCCAATTAGCCAATATTGGAGTTTTAGTGGTAGACTCCCAAGATCTGACATGAAATTGAGTCCTGAAATCAAATCATTGCTTGAAAAGTACTGGCATGATAATACAAGGGTTTAATCTAATGCGAGAGATGTTTTGAAATTAAGACTGGGGTGTAAAATTTGTGATCCTCATCCAAAAAACCTATTAGACACAACACAAACAAAATTTTATAAGAAATCTTTGGATGAGGTTGTGTTACCTAGGAAAATTACTCTTAGTCAAAGATCATTCGAAAAATGCAAGCCTTGATATGTGAAAATAAATAAGCAACGAATATCTTGTTGTTGCAAAACACATGTTCAATTTCATTATCACTATGATGTTTTTTGATATATACGGTGTATTTTACATGCTAACAAGATTACGGAGAATTGTGGCATTAATTTACCACCTGAGACAATCAAGGAGTTTGTAGCAAGTTTGTTTTGTGAAAGATCAAATGGGGAAATATTTTTCTTAAGTTCATGTATTTATGGACAATGCACTAGTTGTAGAAATTTTTCATTAATAGGACATTGCATGCATGAAATTAGTGAAAATGATTTTGGACAACAACTATTGGATGTTAAAATATTTAAGAATATTGAGTATCCTTTAAAAGATGGAAAAATTGGAAAGAGATGTGAATTAATCACAGAAAAACTTAGTGTACATGCATTCATTTTAGAATTCAAGAGTAAGATTGTTCCAAAATACGTGAAACACTCTCCATATGTTAGATGCCTCGATGGTAAATTATGCACATGTAGAAATACATTTCCAATTGGTATTATACTATCAGTTGTCGACTTTGCAGAAAACTATACTCTTGCTCCACAAGAGGAAACTCAAGATTAATACTAC
This sequence comes from Thuja plicata, assembly GCA_018584345.1. Lineage (NCBI taxonomy): Eukaryota > Viridiplantae > Streptophyta > Pinopsida > Cupressales > Cupressaceae > Thuja > Thuja plicata. The sequence goes on along the minus strand of MU223357.1, from coordinate 215,856 downwards.
AATTCAATGCAAGTGTCTATGTTTGTTCATATTGTTTATACACATGCACATGATAATACAGAGGATGATAGAAAACTTGTGAGGGAGTATCATTTCTATTTAAGTGATAATCGGATGCACTCGCCAGAGTTTGTTCAACATTGTTTTGACAAATTTTATATTAATTTAAGAGAACGACAAATCCACATGAGAGAACATCTCATATGGTCTGATAATTTTACAGGTCAATTTAAGAATGCTCGAATGTTTTATTTTATTAGTAGGGCTCACAAGGAAACCAATATACCATATATATGGAGTTTTTTTGAAGCTGGACATGGTAAAGGAGAACACGATGGAGCTAGTGCATGTGTGAAGAGAGTTTTGGTTAGAGAGAAATTCAAATTTGAGGATGCAGCTAAATTTAAAGATGCACATGCTATTGTGGATTGGTGCAATTCAAGATCATATGTAGCATCAAATGAGAACCATACAATTAAATGATTTTTTTCATTAATTGAAGAAAATGGCATTCTACGTAAACTTGACTATCAGACAATTAGTGGATCATCATCATGGCATTCATTTAAAAGTTTAGATCCAAGTACATGGACTTTGTGGACAAGGGAGCTTCATGATTTTGTCAATTTTGTATTTCAGGTGATTGGAATGCTTGCGGGAATAAAGAATGGGTCGAAGAGTGGAAGCAAAGATCGCTAACATATGATCAAACATATAAGCAAAATGAAACAACACTTGAAGACCATGATCAAATATTTGCATCAGAGGACTACGATCGTCTTTCAGATCTTGTACAAGAAGGTAATTGTATTTTATATATCAATTTATATTTGAATTCAAATATTGGTATAAGTTTGTTTTTGCAATTTAAATATATGGTAATTTAAATATTGTTAATTTATATTTCAATTTGTAGGATATGTGTGTTGGAAAGTTACAATGCAAGCAATTGTTATTTTGTCATTGATATCAAACCTTAACTGGTGAAACTATTGTTATATATTTGAGTACCATATCTATTGATTGATGAAGAAGATTTAACAAGAAGACCAAGTGAATGGTTGAGTTAAGAAAAATAAAAGGGTACTTGATCAGTTGGTACTCTAGCAAAGTAATTAGTTGTTTATCTTTCAAAGACAGTTTTTCTGGTTATTTTGTGCCGAGCAAGTCTGGCTTGTGCCAAGCAAGTCTGGCTTGTGCCGAGCAAGTTTGTTCAGTGCCGAGCACCAGTGAAATTGCTGAGTGGAAACAGTGATTGCCAAGTAGATCACAGATGTTGGCCGACTTGCACTATTTGGATTAATGATGATATTTGAGATCTCTGGCCGACTTAGTTGATTTTATTGGGATATTTAAAGTTAATTAAAGATTGATCCACTTTATTTAATGTATGGATAACTGTAATTAATGCATGGATTCAAGATTTAATTAGAGACTACTTTATAGAAGTAAATGTAATGTAATGATGGAATGATCCATTGGATTTGACCTAACCTAAGATCTACGACCTTGATTAAGCGGCAAAGATTTATCTGACCTAGACAAAGAGATATATGATAACCTCAGGGGGTTATTCATTGAAGTGTGGATGTATGGATTGATGCACATGTGTGTATGCAAGACGATTGCATAGTTAATTTACTGATTGGCATGACCTAGTAGAGAAGGCTGAACATAGAAGCAAAAAGTTGCATGTGTGATTGCTTGACAGATTTCCAAGCAGATCAAAAGATTGAAATGAAAATGCAGGCCACACAGTAAGTTAGCATCAAAGCTGTAATTAGATTTGAATTTGCAAAGTAAGTTGTATGTATCAGATCACAACTGTTGGTTACTTTCTAACCATTGTATCAGTTAAAATCCTTTAACAAGGTTGACCTAACAGTCATTTGTATAAATCCTCTAAGCAAGGTGACATTCAAGTGGAATGTTCTAAGTCCTCTAACAAGGCCACTCCT
>MU223357.1:153120-180580 GCA_018584345.1 Thuja plicata | reverse complement strand
GATGAACAGTTAGATAAGATAATTTACAAACTGATGATTAAGGGTTAATGGGCTAACCAAGAAAAGTTTTAGAGGTACTAATTCACCCCTCCCCTCTTAGTACATCATTCCAATATAATTCCAACAAACCTTCCTTAGGGTTGTAGCCTGAGGCTTTTCATTTGAGTAGTGAGCTATAGGAAATGAGCCTGAATGTGTATGCATCCCCATATATTGTAATAAGGTTATACTTATAACAAGGTATTTTCTTATTGTGGGTTATTGCCCACCGTGGTTTTTCCCATAACAGGTTTCCACAATAAAAATATTGTGTCAACTTGTGTGGATGTGTTTCTCATTTGTATATGCATGCATGTTTCATACTTTATTTATTCCGATCGGATTTAAGGATACACAAGTTAGAGGGTTTTGTGGTTTAAGGGTTTGAGGTTTAAGGTTTTGGTAACAACTAATTCACCCCCTCCCCCTCTTAGGTGTTTATTTTCATAATATTAACAAACACCCTCATGTTTTATTTGTAGGTGGAGGGATCTAATGGGATCCCATGTTCTCAAATTTGGACCAAATATTTTCTAGTAAGCTAAGGTAAGACACAAGTGAGAGGCAGGATACAAGACTAAGGAGCTACAAAGAATTTTGACTGTAGAAATCCCATCAAACCTTCCTTGGACTTGGGAAAACTAAAAGGCCTATTATTCTTCAATTGGGAAAGTGAATATTCATAGGAGGAAAAGGAATGAGGCAACTCATCATAAGGAAAATCCATGGAGGGAATGATGGAAAATAATTTATTCACAGATGTAGTGGAGATAAGATATTGTATGATATCATGGGTATTGGTGCATTCACTATTGGTGGGGGAAGAAAATAGGATGGAATAAATTTCCCACCATGGCTTATGTTGGTACCTATCATATTTTATAATGCACATATTTTCTTTCTAATTGGCTCACTAAATAATTCTAAAAATATTCAGAGCTACACAACTAAATGATTTCCAAACTCACTGTATGGAAAATTATTTACAGCTAGACAACCAAAGAAATCAATTTCATTTCAATTAGTTGTATTATCAAGTTACGCAATCATATTGAGATGTCCTAGGTCCATTAGGTTTGTCTTAGGTTGTAGGATTTCCCTATTTTCATGAATGTTACTTATTGACCTAGAAGAGAAAAGAGAGTTGCAAGACCTATATCTTCATGCAGTTAGTTCATAAGAGCTGAAATCTTTCCTCTTCAATGTCGTGGCATCTTGATTTGGTTGATAGCAACAAAAATATAATTAGGTTTCCATTGGTTATTTTGGAATGTTTGTTGTTTCTTTGGTTTCGTTCATGAGTTAAAATAATCCAATCAACCACTTTAAAAAAATTATAATCATAAAAATGTGTTTGCGTTATTTTTATTTTAAAAACACGATCGTAGTTTTTTATAATATTAATGAGAACAAGGTTTTATTCTTAAAATCATGTACGTGTCAAGACTCATATTTTCAAGTCTAACATGTTCTATTCATTTGAATTTTCAAATAACACAAATGCATTAGCTACTTTTTGGGGGTTTTTTTAGGTGAGTGGCCAGTTTTCTATTCACTATCTTGGTGTGCATGCCCAATATTGAGTTGTTGGAATATAATGTTCCAACTGGGTAATAAAATAAATGTGTGGAAGAGTTTTAGTTACATCTTTAGTCAATTTTCAATCTATAGTAGTTTGTTGGTAAAAAATTTAGTTAATGAATAAGTATTATAGAATACTACCTTAATAGACAATCTATAGATATATTACCTAAATGAATAAACCTTATAGAATGAGTTATACAACAATTTTATCATGCTTTTTTTATGTTAAGTTCTTTTACTCCTGCTCTTGTATTTTTTACTTGTAGTATAATACATCTATTTTTATGTGGTACTAGAGTTTATCTTCCTGTTAAAAATTTGTTTAATCTGTATACTTGAGAAGACACTCTATGTTATTACATAATAAGTAGAGAAGTAGCTATCAAGGAGATGATGCCTACGTAAGAACACCCATATTTGATGGTGATGATGATTTTATTGAGGATGAGACACTTGTTCTATTTTCAGGAGGCCAATACTTTGAAGATAAGGATGAATGCAATAGAGGTTGGATATATTCTCAATAGTCTTAGGTGTTGATGTATCAAAGACACTATACCTTATTGGGGCTATGAAACATACACGCAGGGATCAATGTCCAATAATTTAGGGGAGATCTAAAATCTAGAAGTTCAACATTATACCTTTGCAAGGGTGTTGAGATATTTCACGTACAACGGCGCTAAATATTGTTGGGAACTTTGATGAGGGCTAGGTGACTATACATATATTTGGGGACCAACTTGATGCAATTGAGGAGCAACTTGCAGATGTCTTACTAGTTTGAGAATGTATTGTTTGTATTGTCTACACAATGTATTGTTTGTCTTATGTTGTTAGTGAGTTTGATGTTGTACCATTAAGAGGAGATGTTGGTATATAATACTCCAACTAGGTAATAAAATAAATGTGTACAAGAGTCTTGGTTACATCTTAAGTTAATTGTCAACCAATAATAGTTTGTTGCAGTAGATTTAGTTTGTTGTCAATGTAATTCCAAGTTTATAGGAAATTTGTTGAGTCTTTTAGATGTATAAATATGTACATATGTTAATGAATAAAACATATAGAATGAGTTATACAACAATCATATTTTTCTCTCTTATGTTCAGTACTTCTTTTACTTTTACTGTTGTATTTTTCGTATGGTATAATATCCATGTTTTTAATATGAGTATGTTCCAATAGGTTTGATAAGTTTGTTGATTTAATACCTACTATTAATAACAATATAACACTAGTAATTATGACTTTAAAGTTGTTAATATTGATAATGAGTCATCATAATTGAATGAAATGTATTCCCTGGACCTCAAAAACAACAAGCCATGTGGTAACACATTCGAACACCAATACAACATGATTTAGCACATGACTATTGGTCTAAATTTTTGGGACTATTTTGGACACCTCAACAAAAAGTATGTTGATGTAGCATCTTTTTTTATTATTCGACATCATATTTGATGTTGTGGACTTGAAAGCATAGTTGTCAGCACAAGACTTGCCAAATACGTTTCTATAAAAAATCAAGAGAGATCTAAAATTGTCATGTAAAAGATTTTGGGAGGTGCAAAGTTAGCTTGCTCAAATACTAAGGTTCTCTCCTCTATCTACTCCTACAAATTCAAATAAATTCTTTCATTATTAGAGGTTTAAATTTATGGGACACACTTACCTATTAATATATAATTTCCCTTTCTAGTCTTTACATTTACCTTTCTTCAAAATTTGATCTTGGTAATGTGTATACTAAATTTGTCTCTCCATATACGTAGAAGACCCTTTCCCTTTCAATTATTTTCAAGTTTCAATAATTGAAAATGAAGTTTAACCAATAAACACAAAACATTTATTAATACCACTTAATAAAATATGACTTAGTGCACAATTCATGTTTAAGCAAGAGACTTGCAGATGAGCCTCTTTAAAGCCCATCTTTTCAAATGCTTTTTATTTTATTTCCAACATTTTACTTGCAAAATAGATACTTAAACTTATGGTTTTATATGTATATTTTGTATATGTAAGGACATAAGTAGTAAAGTGGATGAAAAGGGAACATAGTATATTTTCTTGGAACTGATGGATAAAATGATAAGATGCAGTAGTTATATGCTAATGAATGATCCTATTTCCTCTGCTATGTTTGCGGGTAGTTTACTTCCTGTAGCCATGTGCCTTGCAAGAGTACTAATTAGAACCTAACACTTCTATCCTGATATTAATGATGAAAATATGTATGTCTCAGAGGTTTTGTGTGTATTAATCATGTTTTAGGGATCAGTCGTGGTGAATTAAAGATCAGCATTGTGATGCTAAAGAATTTAAAAGCCAGGCGTTACTGCAAATACTCCATCATGACGAAAAGGTCGAGCAAGTGGTTGAAGTAAGTTAAGACGTTGCTACAAGATCTTCGCGGGAAGAACAAGTCAATTTAGTTTCCTTTTAAAGACAGCGCGCGGATCTAGAGGTACCACGTACTATATTCTGGGAAGACTTATTCTCTATGGATGATATTTTTGTTATGAAGTATTATGTATCTTTAACGATCCTCATTAATGCAGTGATCTTAGATTTAGGGAGTAGTTGTAGATTTCATTTAAATAAGATGACTATTTTAACTCTTTGGAGTTAGTCGAGTTAGTTGTTATTTTCTGAATAGAAGTTGATACAATTGTAATACTATTTTATTTTATCCAAGTGTATTTTCCATGAATGAATAGAATGCACAAGTTGAGTTCAATTTTGTTATCTTGATTGTGTTTCTATTCACTCATCCAAGGGGGCCCACTTGGTGAGTGAATTCCCTTGTTAGAGTAGAAATTATTTACATGTTTTTAGAGAAGTAAAATAGAACTCTGTTGTTCCTGCAACCACTAGTAATAGAACTAGTAGATTGTTCCTGCAGCATAGGCGGGTAGAGTAGTTCCTATCCGTAATTATTGTTTTCCTAGAATAAGAGCAATTATTTGAGTTAGCATAGATTTCCTAAAGCTTAATGCATTTCAATTTCATAGGTTTAGCCATGAGAATCAATGGAGTTTGAAGCATATACTTTGCAAATGTCATTCCAAGTTTATGTCCCTGATCGATAATTAAATGAGACTGAATAATCTAATTAGCAACCATTTAGGGTGTCCAATCCTGAAATAAGCAGTCTAATGCTATGGGTTTCTAAGACAATTGTTTAGTCGAGCACTTGCCAAGTGAGCTGCTACATAAAAAAAAAAAAGGGAGTGATTTGTAATGTCACATAAAATTTTGAGAGGTGATGGTTAGGGTGTTGAACTACTAAGGGCCTCTCCTCTATCTACTCCATCAAATTCAAATTAATGCTCTCATCAAACAAGGCTTAAATTTATGGGACACACTTGTCTATAAATATATATACTTTCCCTTTCGAATCTCTCTTCATACACTCAAGAGATCCTTTCCCTTTCAATAATTTTTAAGTTTCTACGATTGAAAATGAAACTTAACCGATAAAAATAGAATAATTATTCAATACTTATTAATAATAATAGAATATAAAATTTGTAAAATTGTACTATCAAATATTCTATTACCCTACTTCCATCTTTGACTTGCCCACAATCTAAAATAAAGAATCTATTAAAAATTAAATAAAATGTTCCCATTATCCCACTTCTATCTGCCAACAATCATGAAATAAATAATCTATTAATAATTATAATAAAAAATGGGGTTCACCACTTAGTGTGTTGGTTAAGTGGTGGTAGTGTTGTTGTCCCCTCCCATGTTCAAATCTTGCTGGGCCACTGTGATCTCGCGGGTTTGTGCCTCAACTTTGTAATAAGGAGATGAGGTCACCCATTTGTGGCCTCACTAGTTCATAGCTTCATGTCAAAAGCATTTCACGTGGAGCCGGAGGGCATGTCGTGCCAGTGTCACCGATCATGTTAAAAGTTTACTAGGCACTTAAAAATAATCCTTAATATTATCTAGAAACTAGCTAACACACCACCACTCAACTACATACTCACTTTTCTTCATTTTGATTTTTGTAATGTTTATATTAAGTTTGTCTCCACATTAATGCTCCTATACAAAAAAAATGGTAGTGATTTGCCATGTAAGATTTTGAGAGGCGTGGAGTATAGGTGATTCACTACTAAGCTCCTCTCCATTATCTATTCCATCAAGTTCAAATTAATGCTTTCATCCTACAAGATTTGAACTGATGGGACATGTTTATCTATAAACATATATTTCCCTTTCTAGTCTATTTATTCACCTTTCTTCATAATTTGATTTTGGTAATGCATATACTAAGTCTTTCTCTACATTAATGCTAACATAAAAAAAATGAGAGTGATTCGCTGTGTAAGATTTTGAGACGCATGGAGTTAAGGTGCTCCACTACTAAGGTACTTTCCTTTATCTACTCCATCAAGGTCAAATTAATGTTCTCATCTAATAAAATTTAATTCTACATCAAATAATTAAAAAATAATAATGTATATACTAAATTTGTCTATATATAAGATCCTTTCAATAATTGGAAATGAAATTTAACTAACAAGAACAATAATTTGATATCTTTTACTAAAAATAAAATGTAAAATAACTATCAAATATTCCATTACCCTCCACTTCTATTAACCCTGAAATAGAGGGTTTATTAAAAATTACAATAAAATATTCCTATTATCCTCCTATCTGCCCACAATCCTGAAATAAAGAATCTATCAAAAATTACAATAAAAAAATCCTAAAGTCGGTCAACTAATTAAAAAGAAATATCGAAACGGAATCGATATTCCAAAATCCTTACTATTATCCAGAAACAGACTGACACACCACGCAATTATATTAAATATCCAACAGTCCGTTTACAATATATTAACATAATAAAAAATAATTCTGTTAAATCTTTTTTGGGACATGGTTGGCATGAGCTGTCAAAGGCGGCAGAAATCTGTAAATGCAAACTGATCTTGGTCGAAATCAGGAAATAAATTTAAGAAAAAAGGTTTTGGCCAGGGAAAGCTCAGCTAAATTTTTATCGTCGCACAGACAAATTCAACATATTCAAGTCATAACTAACAGACAAATCTCACGTGCCTCTAGAAGATCGAGCCGTCAAAGAAAAAATTAAAGCAAACAGCTTTCTCACCTGTACCATTGACCATCCTTATGGCGGGCATGTCCAAACACGTTTTCATTCATACTCTTCCCGTTCTTTTACCCGTCGACTTTTTCAACGGTCAACCCTAACTTTCATCGCCCATTTGGAAAATGCTTCTCGCTCATCTTCCAGGTGAATCAAATGGTTCCAACCCATATTCCAGAAACCATTTTCAAGATTTATAACTTCCAGAATTGAACAAATTCCAGAATGACAGATTTCTAGGATTTCGTAATTCCTAAAACCAAAATACTCATTCCATTCATTCTCATGTGAGATGGATTTCTTGTGAACCACTACTCATGAAAAATGAGTCAATGAGTTTGACTCAAAAACTACACAGTCGAATCTTGATACCAATATCACGAGAAAACCTACAAATTCTACATTAAGGGCGTAGTAGAAACGGAATGACACTGCATAATGGATGTATAATTTAAGAGGATATCCATACTCAATATGAAAAGGGTTTGAAGGTTGACAATATTCACTAGCTATTTGAGGAAAAAAAATTTAACCAAACGGTTAGCTTCCTTGTCAAAATTAAAGGTCACAGGGATACCTCTTGTTAATATATATATATATATATATATATATATATATAGGAGGTCTGATATGGAAAAGAGCATGAAGATAAATTAAGGGTGTTTTTGTTCTCACCGCATAGATTGTTTGGTCTCATGTACATCATTAAAGTCTTTCATTCATTCAAACTTGTTTTCATTCAGACTCTTTCATTATTTTACACATCCATTTTTTTTAGATAGGCCTGTCTTGTCATTTAAAAACTCTACGTCAATGGACTTTTGATTTGTTGCTGAAGTTGAATGGTTCCAAATGAGCCCCCACCAGAAATCAAGTCTTGTTGAACAAAAGATTGACATCACAAAAGATAAAGTTGGGATTATACCCTAAACAAATTTTGTGAAACATATACCCCACTACTAAGTTCTTACCCCACTACTAAGTTCTTAGCCAAAGAGATTTTAGTCCTGAAGGTTGTACTCCCATATCAATTCACAGATTTTTCTCCCTTCACACTCACACTTCAATCTTCCATGAAATAAAATCCTATGACAATCTGATCATTTAAATATGAGTTGTCCAAGCCCGTTTTCATTCACACGTTTCCCGTCTCTTACCCATCTACTTATTTTATCCTCAAGTTCGGTGCAGTCAATAGCAAAGCTACCTTGATCCCTTCATTATAAGGGTAGATATCTTCAACGACACTTTCAAACGTGCATTTACCAATCTCCATTATTTGGCCCCATCACCACAATAAAGTCGTACATTCGGAGATGATCACAATCCTGTTTTGACAGCTATGGTGATGCGACGAGATCACTTCCAATATCTAAATCAATGCATTGTCTTCACCTCCTATATTATAATACTTTCTTACTATATTATAACGTTTTTGCAGGACCTACATTCAATAATATCTTTACTAGCTTTCACACGGCACTAAATGAGAAATGAGGAGACGTACAAGTGAGTAGTTGTGGCGTCAGATTCAGATAAACTCCCCCTCCACCGACTGCATTCTATTTATAGATCGTTCAAACAAGGGAAGTTGTGTAATCATGGCGTCTCATATCAAGCCTGAGTCTTTAGAGACTACAAACGGTTATTCTCACGAAGAGAGAATACAGAGTAATTCTTCTTCTTCTTCTGGTGGTGGATGTTTTGCAATGGAGTTTTTGTTGAGGTTTCTTGCGCTCGCTGCAACGCTTTGTGCAGCAGTTGTTATGTCCAAGGCCAAACAGACGGAACTTGTGCCTGCTGTTGTTAACTCTGTTCCTGTTTTGGTTAACGGGCTTCCAGTCCTTGTTCCTGTGCCTGCTAAATACCACTATTCCCCTGCTTTCGTGTATGTTTATGGATGGCCCAGTTTAAAAGTTTTCGCCTTTTGTTTTTGTAAAATGATTTGGAGTTTCATTGATTTGATTTTGTTTTTGTAAAATGATTCGGAGTTTCATTGATTTGATTTTGTTTTTGCAGTTATTTTGTTGTGGCGAATGCAGTGGCATGTGGATACACCGCGTTGTCGATTCTCGCCTCTTTCTCCAAGCGCAAGAAGAACTCTTTTCTCAGCACTTTTCTTCTCGCTGTTACAGATTTGGTAAGTTGTTTCCAATTTTTAACTTCCCTGTTTTTCTGTTAGGTGACATGGTTTTAGCTCTGTAAATCTGAGAAAAAAAGAAGTTTTTATCTTGTGGAATTGGGTGTATTATTCTTAGACTAAGTGTTAGCAACTGTCAAGTTTTTGTAAGGGGGCATGTTGAAAAGTAAGCTTTCTACAGATTATATTAAAACACCACCTCTTCTTTGGCTTAGAGCTATTAATTAGAGTTAATAACTGATGGGCATCCACGCCTAAGACATAATTCTGGCCTCGTCTCTTATAATGTTTTATGATGTCAGATTCTGGCCTCATCTCTTATGATGTGTGAACCATTCAACTTCACCAAACCAACCAAAGGCCCAGAGTTGTTTTTATTATATTATGAAAGTGATTCCAAATTTCGATCCCAATACATAATCAATAAATCTAAAAGCAGACTCCCATATCCTGAGTGTAACCGTCTTCTAGTTTCTGTTCAAAATTTCAATAATGTTTAAGTTTTGTATCTTTAAAAGGGGACTTGGGGTTGTTAGCAGTAGCACTCCCTAGTAGCACTCCCTAGTCTAGAGTCTTTGATATGGGAATTTACAGTAATTGTTAAGTTCTTGTAACGGGTATTCTTTATGAATAAGTGAGTCATTTTTTACTAAATTAAAAATATCTACAAATCCTAAAAAGACACTTTGTAAATAATGTAATAATCACTGTAAGCTTTCTACAGTCTGGCTATCTTGAAAAAGAGTATTTTAAGATAGGCTGTGTCTTCAAAAGAGTTGTTTTTAATACCTATATATCTTTATGTTGAAAAAGAGTCATTTTGGATTTGTGGTGTAGGTCTTTTTGAACTTACATTTTATATCACAGGGATAGGTGATATAACCAGAGTTGTTTTTGAATATATATCTTTTTTTTCCCCAAAAAGAGTTGTTTTTGGATTTCTGGTGTATGTTTATGTAGTTGACATTTTAGATTAAGGGGATGAGATTATGATTACAACAGTAGATCAAAAATGTTTTTGAATTAAGCAGCACCCTTTTGAGGGTGTTGGTACTGGTCCGAGGTACAATAAACAGCTAACTAGCTAAGAATTAACAGCAAATTAAGATCAGGAATGTTGTTAGTACTCTTAATACCATTTTTTAAATGAAATTACTGACCAATTATATTAACTTAATGCATATATAGAAAAGATTAAAGTAGGAGGAAAAAACACTCTTTCAAGTCACCAAGGAATTACACAAAGAATTTTCCACAGTTTATTTTGAATTTTTTTTTTGTAAAAGAATATCTTTTAGATATATAAGATGTATGTTGAATGTATGTCTTTGTAATTAATGATATAGATTACAATGATGACAAATCAAAAACTGTGAACTCCAATAAATCAATAAATCTAAGAGTGTTTTAACTTGATCATAACCCATATATCCTTCATTCCCAAGGTGCTAATGTGTTTTTTTTCAACTTATGTATCTTTAAAGGTGGGGTCTTGGGAATTTATATTTTAATGATGATATCCGACTTTGTGCAGGTGATGGTAGCACTGATATCTTCAGCAGCATCTGCAGCAATGGCGTATGCATATATTGGGTTGAAGGGTAATTCTCACACAGGCTGGCATAAGATCTGCCATGTGTACGATAAGTTCTGCCGTTATGTGGGTGCAGCTCTCGGTGTTTCTTTCTTTGGATTGAACGTATTCATCATACTCACTCTCATGCAGTTGTACAGCCTCTACAAACACACCAAAGGCCGCCGATAAATCCACAGATTTGGAATTAACTGCAGTGGGGACTGACTGTATTGTATTTTATCCGTTATGTAATTTGGTTGTGTTTTGAAAGACTGCCTTGTTTTGCAATGTCATCAAAGGTTTTTTGTTTCATTCTAATTTACGAAATTTGTAGTACGTTCTTCTTCTTTGTTTAAGTTGCATGTTTGGGTGTCATAATCGTTCTACGGATATTTCAGATGGCACGGTATGTGCCGTTCTGTAATTGTAATATTTACATATAATTATTCGTGTGAAGGCTTTCGATTTTATTGAATGATGTTCATAAGTTTTTGTAGTAAAATAATTGTTTTATTTTAATTAATTTTAGTACATAGTTATTAGTTTATTGGTGAAGTTAAATTGATTAGAATATAATTCTTTTATAAATTAATGTCAAACTATTTTAATATTAAAATTACAATATAAACAATAAAAAATGTCAAATTAAAATTAAATCTGAAAAAATTAACTTATAAATCAAATTAGAAGTAACTGAAGCTGAATGGATAAGATAGATTTCAAAAATAATTAATGAACATTCATGTTTGATAAAATCCAGAGTGTAAATGGTTGAAGATTGATAATTAATGGACATTCATGTTTGATAAAATCCAGAGTGTAAATGGTTGAAGATTGTGTAACTAAATAAATCTAAGTGTTATGGGCACTATTCTTTTATTGGAGAAGTTAATATTATCAATGGTGTGACAAGAATGGTTTACTTTCATGCATATGATTTAATTAAATGATGTGACAAGTAGAATTAATTTTAATTTAGTCAAATGTAACAATGAATTTGATTAGAATATAATTTTTTTATAAATTATGTCAAACTATTGTAATATTAAAATTACAATAAAAAATGTCTAACTAAAATTAAATTTGAAAAAATTAACTTTTTATAAACCAAATTAGAAGTAATTGAAGCTGAATGGATAAGATAGATTTCAAAAATGAATAATGGACATTCATGTTTTGATAAAATCTAGAGTGTAAATGGTTGAAGATTGTGTACCTAAATAAATCTAAGTGTAATGGGCACTATTCTTTTATTGGAGAAGTTAATATTATCAATGGTGTGACAAGAATGATTTACTTTCATGCATTTCCATGACATATAACTTAATTAAATGATGTGATAAGTAGAATTAATTTTAATTTAGTCAAATGTAATAATGAATTTGATTAGAATATAATTTTTTATAAATTAATGTCAAACTATTTTAATATTAAAATTACAATATAAACAATAAAAAATGTCAAACTAAAATTAAATTTGAAAAAATTAACTTATAAATCAAATTAAAAGTAATTGAAGCTGAATGGATAAGATAGATTTCAAAAATGATTAATGGATTCGTGTTTTGATAAAATCCAGAGTGTAAATGGTTGAAGATTGTGTAAACTTCCACTAGATAGAAATTGGAGAGGGGAAGGGAAAGAATACAAAGTTGCGTAGGTGTATTAATTAACCACTAATTTGGGAATTTAACTTTTAACTGACTCGTTTTCAGTCCCCTTTCATAGTTTTAGCCATTCATTGATTTTCATTTGACCGTAGATGTGGTTGACAAGTCAACAAAAAAGAGAACATGGCTCGTTTCCAAAACAAAGCAGATTACATGAATCCTAATTTTTGTCATGACAAGTACCAAGTTAGCTTCTACAATTAACAATATATTAATATTGAATGTTGAAATTCACTTCTATTAAAATATGTTTTTTATATGTGCTTTTTCCCTCACGGTATTTGACATTCTTTTCACATTTTACTTTTAATTATTTATATTGTGTTTGTTCTATATTAATGCTTCAAAATTAAACATTAATATATAAAAAATAGAGATGAGAGGGAGAAATATAAAGATACAGATAAGTATAAAATAATAGAGAGAGGTAGGAAGGGGGAGATATATAGGCATAGAGAGTGATAGAGAGATGACAAGATAGAGATACATATAGCGAGAGAGCTGGGAGAAGAAATATAGAGATGTAAAGATTAAAAGGTATAGGGAGTGATGGAGAGAGATGGTTGGATAGAGATATAGATGAATATAAAGTGGGAGGATGGAGAAAAATAGATAGAAAAGGGAGAGGGACATGGAGAGGAGAGAGAGGGTGGAGAGAGTGAATGGAAGATGTAAATATATTAAAAAAAAAGAGAGAATGAAAGAGAAAATAAAGATAAATATATAAGGGTAAAAGTACAAACCCGTGTCACACTTTTATAAAAGAAAAGGTCCACAACATGCAAAACTGTTAAACTTCAACGACATAAAAGTGACATTTGTGTTTAGAATTTGAAAATGATGTAAACTAATGAAATGTGTAAAATTGAATGTAGTTTATGCCTATAATTTTTTGTAAAACAATTAAATAAGAATTGACATAGTTTTTTAATTTTTGAAGTCCATTTTTTAATTACTGAAAATCTAGGGTCTAGTTCCCACCAAAAAAATAAATGCAAATAATCTTGTTTTCCTCTTATTTCAAAATATGTTTTAGATGACATGTACATAGCTAGTGCAGAAAAAAAGAAAGATTGGTTTTCGGTATATATTTTGTCTGTTATAACTCTTCAAAGTCGGAGTTACCTGAAATTAACAGTTTTCGTCTCCCGCCTAATTTTCCTCAGAAAATCTACACCATATCAAAAACAAATTATATATATTCTTGAAGATGACTCTCTCCTCTAGTGTTAAATATAAGTTTTAATTTTTTTCGACATGATTTTCTATTTTTTTTTTTCGAACGAGTGTGTTCTTAAATGTTAAAATCCCTACTTGCAGTATTTTCAACTTATAATATATTATATGTAACCAAAACACTATAAAAATTATATGACCATAATCTTGACTCTGAGCTCTCCAAAAAGGTATTTTTAGATTTTAAAGAAAGTTGATTTTTTATGGAGAAACCAGCTGTATATGTGAGAAGATCTACAATTTTTGCCTATTTGGCTGCCACATAGGCAGTTTCGGCCGGAACTAGTTTGACCGAACCAGTTCCGACTGAAACCCCCTATATAAATGTGTGTCAATTCTCATCAATAGAACATAGTTGGCTTATATTTACTCATGAATTTTTGGCCAGAACTGGTCCGGCCGAACCTGTTTCAGCCGAAACTCATTTGCCACATCAATGCCACATGACGCCACGTATGTACGGACGAAAACATTCCACCTGAAACTATTTCAGTCGAAACTACGAAAAAGGTCCTCAAGTGCGACACACCTTCGTACTTTTACCCATAAGTAGAAAGTAATATAGAGATGTAGAAAGAGGGAGATATATAGGCATAGAGAGTGATAGAGAGATGACAAGATAGAGATACATATAGAGGGAGAGATGGGAAAAGAAATATAGAGATGTAAAGATTAAAAGGTATAGGAAGCAGGTGATGGAGAAAGATGGTTGGATAGAGATATAAATGAATATAAAGTGGGAGGATGGGGAAAAATAGATAGAGAGTTAGAGATAGATCAAGAGGTAAAGATAGAAAGAGATCTAGGGATATACAGAGGGAGACATAAAGAGGGAGAGATAGAGAGGAAGAGTTATAAAGATATATAGATAATGAGATATATTGATACAAAGATAAGGAGATCTAGAGAGGATGAGAAGGAGTGACAAATAAAGGATAAATACTTAAATGACCTTTCCATAACTCTACGGTGTTCCCATTGCACACTAAGGTGTGATTGCTAGTAATAAAATGAGGGGATAATTACTTGTAGGAATTTCCACTCACATGCTCTTGCCTGTTTGATGCGATGAACAGTTGGAAGTGTTCAAGAGCCAATTATTACCATCTGGGAATTTTTAGTCGTCCATCCTAAACCATCGTTGTCAAACTAGGTAACCACCATGAGACCATGCCTCATTGAGGGGTTATGCCAAGCAGTCAATGTGTATCGTTTGTGCTCCACATTCTATCAACATGTCTAGAAGGGCGTTTCAAATTTATTTTGATGGAGGTCCACATCTTGTTCGCTGCTCCCAATTTGGCACTGGCAAGGAAGACACGTGCAAGGTTGTTCAATCTGGCCTTAAGGAATGCAATGATTGTAGGATATGTACAAAATGGATTTGTTGAAAGTTTCAAACCCAATCAAGAAAATGCAATTGGAAGGAATAAGGCCAGATTCTATAACCTATATTGGCGTCCCCCTGCCTATGCCAAAATGGGAGCTTTGAAACAGTGCATAGGTATTCATCAAAGCAAGGAGAGAGGAAGGATGTCAGATGTCGTAGCTGAAACTACCCTGCTAGACATGAATGAAAATTGAGGAAGCACAAACGACATGGGAATTATTTGTCACGATGCCTGAAAGAATGTGTTCTCATGGACTGCGATGGTCGTAGAATACTCACAAAATGGATTGGATGAAAAGGCTTTAGAAACTTTTAGGAAAATACTTTTGTCAGGTGTAACATCAAATTCCACAACCTGTGCCAGAATCATACCTGCCCATGCCTCATTATAGTGGATGAACAAGTAGACTTTATTGTGGAAAGTAATATCCTACTTTCCAAGATCAAGCTTCATCATAAAATGTAAGCATTGTATAAATACATGGTGATATTTACAGTTAAGATAGATAGGTGAAATGTAACATTTATATATGTAATCATGTGTCTACTCCATTCAATGTAACATACCTTTTACCTATTGTTATAAAGCATATATATCTGTTTACAACAAAGATAGTGGTAAGTGTAAGTTTGCATCTACAAGCATGTATCAAAACAATGTGTAGTTATTAGAAATTCTTAGCACAAAATCAAAGCATAATATGAAAATCAAAGCATAGTATAAATGCATGAGGTAATATACGACTAAGATAGAGAGGAAAAATGCAAACATTTGTATTTGAAAGTATATGTCTATTCCATTCAATGTAGCGCATCTTTTATCTAAAGTTGTGACTTCTATATTTGTACACAATGCTTGTGATAGTATGTGTGAGTTTTCATCTTGAAGAATATATATGAGAAAGATAAATTGAGAGAGAGATAGAGAGAGAGAGAGAGAGAGAGTATTAATAAAAATAAAGAGATGGAGAGGGACATAGGATTTAGAGAATTAGGTAGATCAAGAGAGACATAAAGGAGAGAGAGAAAGAGAAGGATATATTTAATTATCCTTTTAACATGTGTTCACGATAAATGACCAATCCAATACATCATTTGCTTAAGGACTCAACTGTTCACCTTTAAGACCACTTAGTTGTAGATCCGTCACATATTATACTAATGTTTTTTGTTTTTTGTAGATGATGAAATACACCCACTCAACAATTAAAGGAAGTAGACATTGACGAATAAAGTAGATGCATGATTTTCATATGATGGTGGGAATCTAGAATGTGGGATTAACAATGGTCAAATATAACCTACCATTTACCGCACATTCTTTAAATTTATAAAATTTTATCGCAATCAAATGTAAACCATAATTAACATATGACAATTCACTTCACATGCATAAAATTTGTAATTGTGAATCATAGTCAAATTTAATGCATAACAAGCATATTGCAACTCACTTGACATATTTAAAGGTTCTTAACATGGAACATGTGTTAATGTTTGTTGCTTCAGTCGTATGATCATTAGAATTCATATAATATATGTTGATTAATAATAATATAATAGATATGTTATATTATTATTAATCATATGAAATTTAATATTCAATATTAAATTATTAAATTATTCTTAATTAATAATTGATTGATGAAACATTATAAGATTGATTAAATTATAAGTAATGGGAAGAGGCATGTCCTTTCTTATAAATAATACTGAATAGACATGTCCCATGAAGGGACATCTCTCTCTTAGCCTCATTCCCAATATAAATGAAAGAGATATTGTTGCATTTGGAAAACACATACAACATAGAGTGTTATTACATTTGCAGCTATCCTAAAACTTAACATGGTATCAGAGCTAGACTGCAAATGTAAGAGAGTAGTTTGTTGATGGCGAATGTGTGACTGTCTCAAAAAATACAGTCTCAGTAAAGGGACCATATCTCATAAATCCACCATTGGATTTTTCTTAATTTTGGATATGTTGGTGAAATTTGTTTTTTGAAGAATCTCATTAGAGAGCTTGGAGAGAAAGTGTGGGGTTCAAAAGTTATGATGGACTTTGTACAGGTATATGTGAAATTCCTGAAAGCGGCTTTCATTAAAGTGATATTAATTTGTTATGATTGTGATCAAGCATTAACAAAGAAGAATGTAGTGAAGGAGGTGTTTCTCTTTCTAGAAAGAAAGAATTAATTAGAGAGAGTCACCTCTCTTGGAGAAATCAAGTCATTTCACAAGAAGACATGAGTATTGTTAAATGATATAAGAGTGGGAATTGTACATTGTGGGGGGAATAATAACCAATGTTACATTTCCATTTGAACCATCCTTAGTGGAGAGAAAGAAAATGTTGATCATCCACTCTAGGCTGTCGCTCTGCATGAAGGTCGTCGACATGGCTAGCACGAACAACATTATTATCTCCTGCAGCATGTCCACTGCAAACAACTTCAAATTTTGATGAGAGTTGATATTTCCTATATTGGCTCACCTTACAAAAGGAAATATTTGAAACTTAAGATAAGTATTCCATGTTTTATTAATGCACATGAATTATTGAGTTTGAAATATATGTTATAATATTGGCTAGTAAAATCTTGTATGCTTATATCTTTGGTATTTCCATACGAGCTAGTTTAGTTTATAAGATATATGTAATCTCTCTCTGAAATACCTTCAGAACAGAAGCACAAGAAATTGTTTTAAGAGGGAGTCTGACTCTTCAGAGGTAACTTTGGACGAGGAGATAAGAAGACTGATATCAAACTCAAAGGGAGTCTGGCATTTCATCTTAAGCAATCTTGGATGATCAACAAATTGATATCTGCTCAATGAGTTCTTCTTTGTGAGAAGTTCGAGGTGAAATCCCTTGTTTTCACCCTTTTCCCTAAGTCATGATGGATGTCATGTGTGTGACTCCATGTTTTTAATGGGCCTGCCCCCTCTGTACATCATGAGGAAGTGACAACTTCCAAATGATTATCTCTTATATTTATAAGATTTATTGAAAGGTGACAATCTTAGAATAACTTGACCTTCTATTGTGATAGACATCTTGTGATGGCTGAAACAGATCATAATGGATATAAATTGTGGATAGAATTAATGATTGAGGCAATCCACATTAAAGCTTGAGAAGCTTGAGGATACAATTTCCTATTGAGGCAATCCACCTGGGAACTTGTGGATAGAATCGCCGATGGAGGCAATCCACTCTAAAGCTCGTGAGTTTGTGGATAGAATCACCGATGGAGGCAATCCACACAAGAGCTTGTGGATAGAATCGTTGATGGAGGAAATCCACTCTAAATCTCGTGATTTTGTGGATAAAATCATTGATGGAGGCAATCCACACGAGAAATTATGGATAGAATCGCCAATGGAGGCAATCCACTCTAAAGCTCATGAGTTTGTGGATAGAATCACCGATGGAGGCAATCCACACAAGAGCTTGTGGATAGAATCGCCGATGGAGGAAATCCACATGAGAGCTTGTGGATAGAATCGACGATGGAGGCAATCCACTCTAAAGCTCGTGAGTTTGTGGATAGAATCGCCAATGGAGGCAATCCACACAAAAGCTTGTGGATAGAATCGATGATGGAGGCAATCCACCTGAGAGCTTGTGGATAGAATCGCCAATGGAGGCAATCCACCTGAGAGCTTGTGGATAGAATTGTTGATGGAGGCAATCCACATCTTGAGACTATATTTCTTTTTCTTACATCATATGATTGATGTTGTCAAGTGTCATATAAGTGTTGACATTGGATTGATTTATCCTCCCTAGCTAAGAGGGAGTGTTGATGTTTTGTATAGCTATGGTGAGGGTCATATGTGTTGACACAGGAGACCACTACACATTCTGTTTGATCATCCTCCCTAGCTAAGAGGGAATGTTAATGTTTGTTGCTTTAGTCTTATGATCATTAGAATACATATAATATATGTTGATTAATAATAATATAATAGATATGTTATATTATTATTAATCATATGAAATTTAATATTCAATATTAAATTATTAAATTATTCTTAATTAATAATTGATTGATGAACATTATAAGATTGATTAAATTATAATTAATGAGAAGAGGCGTGTCCTTTCTTATAAATAATAATGAATAGACATGTCCCATGAAGGGACGTGTCTCTCCTAGCCTCATTCCCAATATAAATGAAAGAGATATTGTTGCATTTGGAAAACACATACAACATAGAGTGTTATTACATTTGCAGCTATCCTAAAACTTAACAACATGGTCAAATATAACCCATCATCAATACTATACAACTTTTTGTCAAACTATTGAGAGAGAGAGAGAGAGAGAGATTAAAAAATATAGACGGTGAGATATATTGATAGAGAGAAAAGGATATATAGAGAGGATGAGAGGGGGAGAAGGAGAAAATGACAAATACTTAGTTAACCTTCCATATATATTTGGCGTACCCAATGCACACCAAGGTGTGATTGCTAGTTGTCTTTAGTTTTAAAAAGATTGGTTAAGAATTGAGATTAATTTTACAAGATTAAAATGAAGAATGATATTAACCCAATATTAAAGGGGCTATCAAAAAAAAAGGGAGGTAATCTTTTTTTTTTTGACAAAGGGTTTTTGTTTCTATTTTTGAAATTTTTTAAGATTGTCTTAAATAGAAATTGTTGCAAAGACGAGTTAAAACCATGATTGGAAAAGAGAATATTCGAATTAAAGAATTTGGTTTGCAATTTCTCATTATTTAATCATTAAGCCGATAAGCTTTGTGTGGGAGCTTTGCTCCTAGAAATGACTTGCTTCCCAGATAATTGTCATCCCTCTTCTCGGATAGTTTATCTTTTCTGGCTATGAAATCAGAAATAGCTAGTTACTATGCACAATTAATGAATTGTTTTTCACCAATGAAAATTAACAATTTTTTTGTAATTTGATTTTTTTGCAAGTTATGATATTTATTTATTAAGTTAATAAATTATACAAATTATTTATCTGAAGTTTGATTGGTTGAATTTTTTAGTGTTATAAGACCCCTTTTTTGGACTTGTCAGCAAATCTTGTGCAATTTTCCATATTTTCTTTTGACAATTTAGTAAGTTCTATTTTTTTTACAATTTCCATTAGAAACTTGTATTTCTCAATGGTAATTTTTTTTATGGGAAATACATATTGCATGTTCTTTTGTACGAATATACAAAGACGTTTTCTACAAGGGAATAATTTGGCAAGTTGAAAGGAGTTCAAGATTTTTCATAGGGGTGGTTTGAACCTCTTTCTCTTTGTAACAAGGTAGGCTCCATTATGTTTGGTATGGGTTGAGATTGAAAACATTGATGCACGTGGTTTGAGTTATTAATTCAAGGAAGACTCACTCTTTCATCCCCACAAATGGATTAAAAATTTTGTTTTTGATGTCATTCTTTTCATTCATCGAATTGATTTAGATCGAACATACTGTCTAATTGGAGGTGATAATTTTAGATAATTTATTGGTGCATGGAACCACTAATTCATCACTTCTCCTCTGGGCCCCTAATTTTTGTTGAGATGCTCTATAGATTCGATGACATATGGCCTAAATTCATTAGAAAAGATGAATATCTTTTTTTCATATTTCTTCATTACTTAATTAATTTCCAAAGTAATTTCATATTTAAGTTAAGGGAGTTGCATTACTCTTCCTCTTGCCAATAACGTTATTTGTAAATTTTAAGTTTCTTTTCATCCATCAATCATATATGTAGTGTAGTTTTGGCTTATCTTGTTTTCTATTGTATCACTAGTTTATTTCTATATTAGTAGTTTATGCGACTGTAAGAATGAAATAAACAGCTATGAAATTAATTTTCCTTCCATAGATGTTAATGTGGGCGTGGAGGTTTTTGGTGATGAAGTGATTATAACAATCACTAGCTCAGAAATGCCAAGTTGTTATCAAATATTTACCAATCGATTGAAGATCAACATCTCGACATACAAACTGTTGATTTCTATGAAGTTTGAAATTTCGTATTTCTTTACTTCAGAGTCATTGTAAGCTTCCTCTTTTTTATTTTCTCATTTCTCTAAACAATTTTTGATTTTTTTTTAAAAAAATATCTAAACAATTTCGTTGTATTGATGGGCATTGTTGTGCTAGGGTTTCTTTGCATCTCAGACATTCTTTACAGTAAAAAAAATTCAAGTCTGGTGGGCTGAAGGGGAAAGAAAACCTGAAAAATTGTTGTGCCATCAATTATTATTATTTTTTATACTTGGCTCTACCTATTTTTATATATTTTATACAAGGCACATTTATATTTTATGAGCAGGTAGCTCAGATTTCAGTGTAATTGAGATGGAATAATTGGAGTCGGCCAAGTTGCAAGCACTTCAATGCACCAATCAAATTAATTATTTCCATTTTCATTCACAAAAATATTGGTTGTATTCTTTAACTTTCAATTTTAATAGATAATTTAATAAAATTAAAAGAGTATATTTTTTATCTGTTCCATTCTATCAATGTACTTTCTAAAGATTTATTCTAATTTTTATTTTTACTCCAATCATGAGAATCATCGTCTCTTCTTTTGTCTCCTTGCATTTACAACTGCAACATCTGAGAAATCCAATGAATATGAAATTAAAAACCAATTAAAATTTTGGTTTTCTGGTTTTTTAAATTTCAATGATGTAGTTATTTTATAGATATTTTATCTTTATATTTATTTGCCTCCATTACACATTTATATTTAAAGAGTCTTAATATTTGTTGTAGTCTTATCAAAGTCATTTTGAAGACTAACATTTGTCCATTGCAATTTTCAAGTATTGTGTACAGAGTTATTAGGTGTCTCCTCTGGGTATATGCACAAAGATGGGGGACCAAATGTTAGTAATAACTGAGAGTGGGGGGGGGGGGGGGGGGTGAATCAATGGCCTCAAAAATTAATCCTTAAATCAACCCTTAAAACTTATAACCATAAATTATGTCTCAAGTTATCTTCTGTCCTACAAGATGTATGCCTTGAAATACTTTTATCAAATTTCTACTTGTCGGATTGCTTTGTTAATCTCTCTTCTGTATGATTACCGATAAGCAGTTAACTATTTACCGAAACACAATAAATATGAAAAGTATACCGATCAATCCATAATTGCATATGTGAAATGTAAAAATAGTAAAGTAATAAAATATTAACACATAACACATGGATTTTTAACGTGGAAACCCTGTTAAGGGAAAAACCACTGGGACCGGTACCCCAAATTTTCACTCTTCTGAAGTGAACTCTGTTAGGAGCCAACCCTGTTAAAGGTTACAAACAGACTGTTAGGTGTGACCTTGTTAGAGGATTTAGAAATAGTTTGTCAACTAGTATCTGGCATCTAATGCTACTATCCTTGATCAAACTCTCTTGGCCTGTCAATAGGTATCGGCCATATCCAATGCTACTTTTGTGATCAAACTTTTTGATACTCCTTGGGATGTATCTCAATTGTAAAAGAATTTTAATTCCTACTTGGTTAAGAGGATTTATGCTTCAATGGTTAAACTGAAACACTAATGATCTATTCATACATACAAATCAATTGCAAATTTTTAGATCTATTATAATTCCATTACCTCTCTGATCAATATAATCACTTATACCTTTGTTCCACACTATTCTGCTCTGTGATGCTTGTCTCACTGTTCGTCGGTGTCTGCAGAATCTAGCTCTTTCCTCAACTTGTTGATCAAGACTGAAAGAAGACTTTCTTCTCCTTCAGATTTTCTTTAGCATCTCTCCTCTATTCTCTTGTTCACCCCACACACCCATTCAAAATAAATTGGGTTTGTCTCTATATAGACATGATTTCCCCTTTTCTTGGCTTTCTTGATTCTTAGCATGTTCCACAATTCTCGCCAATAGATTTAAAGAAAACTCATGATTTATCTCAAAGAGATCTTCTTGCCAACTGGAAAAGTAAATCAATTACTTATCTCTGGCTTTATCTGTCTGATTAAGACAATGATACGTTTTCGTTAATTCTATCTTTATCTTCTTGACAGCTAAGCATTTTGTCATTTTCTAAACTCTCTTTTGTGTCGGTCGACACTTCAGTTAGTCATCGGTGATAACTGACTGTTCCGTCAGTGTGACTTTAGTTGTCACGGGGATCTCCATCCTTGTCTTTTCTGTCGGGCAACACTAAAATCCTTTCCATTGGGTTACTCTGTGCTTTGCTCGTCGGGCAACACTATAACTCTGCTCGTCGTTAATGTTGTGCATTAGCTTGTCAGGTAACACTGTGACTCTACTCTTTTACTCTGACTGTCAGTGTGCACTCTGTCGGAGTATGCAGTCACTTAGTGAATACTTGAATTGTATGCATTACTGATAGCATAGCCTTGATTCATCGGTTCTTTGAAGTCTTTGGCAGTATTTCCATGACCATATAGATCATATGAAGTTGACATCAATGAAAATACAATACATTAACTGATTTAATATCTTGCATGATCATCAACTTAATATCTTCAAACATTCAATCACTTACATGTCATCAATCTCTCCCTTTGGCATTGATGGAAACATACTACATTATCATACTATACTATTACTAATACAATATGAAATATACAGTTTCATCAAGATTTCCTAATGTAACTATTACAAATGTCTGGCTATCGGTAAGCTCAAATAGCTTAGATTTGATTTTTGCAGATTTTTGTCTTTCTTCAATCCCTTCACTAGATAGATGTAGAATTTTTTTCTTTCTCTGATGTAATGTGTTCTCCTTCTGTATCAAATTCTCTCCTTTTGACTGTTCTCGTTTCATGTGATGTATGTCTCTTGTCAGTGATTCTTTTCCTTTGTGTGTACTCTCCCATTCTTGTTACATGTCTCCCTTTGGATACTTGATGGCTATGATCTCTCCCTAAGATGATAATGGATATAATATTTCCCTTTATCAGTATGATAGTGAGATATCTCTCTCCCTTTGACAACAATGCCAAACAAACATATTTTCAAACAAATATTTGACAAAAATGTCAAACAGGTCCTTTCAATCCATAATATACTCCTTGAATTTCCCAATCCATCGGTAATAATTCTAGTGCTTGGATTAGATAAATACCTTGCTGTGTATAGATGTATCTTTGAAGTTCATCTCTCTACTTGCATCAACATGAATGATATTCTGATAATATATAGGCTGATGCAACCTTTTAGTTAGCTTATTAACCAGTAGACAAGGGTCTGACCCCTAGTCTCTTTCTCAAGTATTCAAATGCATCCTTGGGCAGTGACTTAGTGAAGATATCGACCAATTTTTCCTTAGATTGCACATATTCAAGTATCACTTTCTTTTCTTGAACTTGTTCTCTCAAATAATGATACTTGATAGAAATATGCTTTGATTTAGCATGCATGACTGGATTCTTGGAAATGTTTATTGCACTTGTATTATCACAATAGATAATTATTGGTTCTAAAATTTTCATATGCATACCTTCCAATAACTGCTTGATCCATGCAATATTTGAGCAGTTTGTAGTAGCAGCAAAATACTCTGCCTCTGCAGTAGATTGAGAGATGCATCCTTGCTTCTTTCTGATCCATGTGACAAGTTTGTCTCCCATAAAGAATGCTCCTCCAGTTGTGCTCTTCTGGTCATCAATATTTCCATCCCAATTAGTGTCGGTAAAGACCTTAAGTTCAAATTTTCCTTCTCTTTTGTACCATAAGCCATATTCCTTGGTATTCTTCAAATATCTTAGTATTCTTTTCATAGTATTCATATGTGATTCCCTGGGCTTAGCATAAAATCTTGCAACTATTCCTACTACATGTTCAATATCTGGTCTAGTATGTACAACATACATGAGTTTTCCAATCATTGATCTGTACAAAGTTTAATTTACCACTGATGAATTGTCTTCCTTTGTCAGCTTACATCCAGATGCCATCGGTGTTCCAACTAGTTTGGATTCTTCCATCTTGAATATTTTCAGTACTTCTTTGATGTACTTGGATTGTGTAATGAAAATACCTTCATCTTGTTGCATGATCTACAGACCAAGAAAGAAATTTATCTCTTTAAACATAGACATCTCAAACTCTTTGCTCATTTCATTTGCAAATGATTTGCATAGCATATCATTGCCTCCAAATATGATGTCATCAACAAATATATCAGCAATCAAAATGTTAGCATCAGTATCTTCCTTCAAATAAAGATTATTGTTTTCACTAGTCCTTACAAATCCAATACTTATAAGATAGGAATGAAGTCTTTCATACCAAACTCGGGGTGCTTGTTTCAATCCATATAGGGATTTGTGTAGTCTACACACCATGTCCCTTTTGTCTGGATCAACAAACCCTTTTGGTTGTTTAATGTATACCTCTTCTTCAAGTATTCCATTTACGAATGTAGACTTGGTGTCCATTTGATATACCTTGAATCCTTTACATGCAGCATAAGCAAGTAATATCCTTACTACTTCTAGCCTAGAAATGGGTGCAAATGTCTCTCCATAGTCAATCCCTTCTTCTTGTGCATACCCCTTGCATACTAGTCTTGCTTTATTTCTAGTGACTTCTCCATTCTCATTCAGCTTATTCTTGAATATCCATTTTGTGTCGATGAAATTCTTGTCATCTGGTCTCGATACAAGTGTCCATGTCTTGTTTTTCTCTATCTTCTCAATCTCCTCATTCATAGCACTCATACATTCATCATTATCAAGTGCAACATTGACAAATTTGGGCTCATAATCACAAATAAGACATCTTGTAGTTAGAGACTTACTTATATTTCTCATACCATCCTTTTTATCTCCCATGATCTGGTTCTGTGGATGGTTTCTTTTGACATATCTTGCAAGTAAAGGTTTAGCTCTTTGTCTATCATCTTGATCATCATTTTGTTCTTCATTTTGTTATCCATCACTTTGTGCATCATCTTGAGCAATATTTTGATCATCGGTATTTGCAGCCTGATGCTCGGGTGCAATAATCTGTTGCTTGGGAGCCCTACATTGTTGGTTAGGTAGAGTGTCAGGTTCCTCATTGTAAGTAAACCTATTGTAGTCCTTTGGTTCTTTAGTGCTTTCTTTTTCATTTTTCTCTACAAATTCATCTATCTTTACATTTGCACTTTCAACAATTTTGTTAGAGGCTTTATTTAGACATTTATAAGCCTTGCTCTTAGTAGAATACCCTAGAATTATTCCTTCATCACTCTTGGAGTCAATTTTTCCATTTCTATCATCTTTTAAGATATAACATTGACTGCCAAAAATATTGAAATAACTTACATTGGGTGTATACCCATACCAAAGCTCATAAGGTGTCTTCTTGGTGTTTTTCTTCAATTGTACTCTGTTCAATGTGTAAACAGCAGTACTGATAGCTTCCCTCTAGAATATTTGGGTGATCCCTTTCTCTATCATCAGTGTCCTTGCACAATCAACTATGGATCTATTCATTCTTTCAGCAATTCCATTATGTTGAGGTGTTTTCAGTGTAGAGACCTGTCTTCTGATTCTATGCTCATTACAAAAGTTGGTGAATTCATCTAAAATAAATTCCCCTCCTCTATCTGACCTTAAGCATTTTAAATCCTTACCACTTTGTTTCTCAACCATTGGCTTATACCATTTAAACATCTTAAATGCTTCTGATTTATCTTTTAGAAACATGACTGCCATCATTCTAGAGTAATCATCAACAAAGAGAATAAAATATCTATCTCCATAATAACTATTTGTCCTCATAGGTCCACATGAATTAGTATGGACTGATTCTAGAATTGCATCAGATGTATGGGTTTTGCTTTTGAAACTAGACTTTGTCATTTTACCTTTTTGACAATTCTTACACATGGTGTTGTTGGACTTGGTCATCGTCGGTAAGCCTCTAACATTTCTATTTTTGCTAATCTTTATCATGTTGTCAAAGTTCACATGGCACAATCTTTTTTTCCACAGCCATATGTCTTCGTTTGTAGCAATCAAACAAATGGTGTCAGTATCATTCATATAGAATAAGTTACCTTTTGTTTGCTCACCGGTACCAATCAGATTTCCTGATTTATTGAAGATCTTTGCCTTCTTATTTTCAAATTCTACTCTATGACCTGAATTATTCAACTGAGAAACACTCAATAGATTATAATTCAATCCATTTACCCAATAAACATTTTCACATTTTATCTGGTTATTCAACATTATAGTTCCTCTACCTTCAACCGGACAAGGTGTGTCATTCCCCATTCTTATTGAACCACCTTTATAGTACTCAAAATTCTCAAAATTTTGCTTATCACCGATCATATGGTGAGTGCAACCACTATCTATGATCCAAACATCATTTTTACTAACCTTAGATATGAGTGCAGTTTCTACATACATTTCTTCATCATCATCTGAATCATCTTTTACTGCTACAAACACCATCTCAATTTCTTCATCAGATTCGGTGTCAGTATCATCATCTTTGCATTTTTCTAGGTAACTGGCCTTCTTTCCTTTGTCCTTGTAGTCTCAGGAATCTCTTCTTTCTTATTGTCAGTAGCTTCTATAATCACCTCTGTCAGACTTCTTTTCAAATGATCTGTCATTACTTCTGTCATCTTTTCTTCTATTAGGACATCTTGCAGCAAAGTGTCCAATCTCTTTACAATTAAAACAAACAAGTGGTAATTTAC
>MU223357.1:81318-99137 GCA_018584345.1 Thuja plicata | reverse complement strand
GGAGAAGGGGACGGGGAGAGAATGATATATATATATATATATTATAATATATAATATATAATATTACAATATTATAACATATAGTATTATATTATATATTATAAATAATATATTATTATATATTATATACATTTTATATTATATATAACATATATATATGAATATTTGATATTGGATTTTACAAGTATAAAAAATTCGAACACTGTACAATGATGCCAACATTTTGTCATTGTCGTCATTGTTGGATTTCATATTCGATATTGTATACATATCTGATATCGGATATGTCTGACACAAATCACCGACCCAAATATTTTCCTCAGGATTTCTATAGGTTGATTCTTGGGAATGCCAAACCTAGAAAGTCTACCCAAAAAACATGTTTTTTA
Source organism: Thuja plicata (assembly GCA_018584345.1). Lineage (NCBI taxonomy): Eukaryota > Viridiplantae > Streptophyta > Pinopsida > Cupressales > Cupressaceae > Thuja > Thuja plicata. The sequence continues at coordinate 98,748 of MU223357.1, read as the reverse complement.
AATCTCCCTACATTTCCAGACTTTGACCTTATATTTGACGTCTTTTTTGTTATCCAAAATTGATAAAATGAAGAGGATTTCTTAAGCAAATTCTCAGCTTTCCACCAATATAAATGTTGTCAAGTTTTGAGTTTAATAAATAATAATAATTTATTTTCTAATTGGATTACATCTAAACTCCTTACTGATAGGTTGATTAAAAAATGTCTATGACTTTCAAACGGTATAACATTTTTCAAATCTGAAACATGCATCACATTCTATGCTTCGCATACTATGAGAAAAAAAGAAAAATTATAATATATTAAGTTTTGACCTTGAGTTAAGGTGGTCAAACACAAGAGTTTTTTTTTCTGAAAAAGTTGTAGTAAAAAAATCAAAATTAATTATTTATTTGGAAAACAAATATACAAAAATATGCAGCACATCTGGACATGAGCCATCTACTTATATATAGAATCTTATTAATAAATTTATCATTTGATTGTGGTTAGGGTGGTTAGACATACACCTACTTCTTATCTTTTTCTTGAAAGTTACATACCGTTGCATTGAAATTTCAAAATTTCACCAAATAGATTAATCTTTTTCAAAAAATAACTAGTATCTTAAAAACTATATTCAATTTTCTACATATTCTCTTCTTACATCTTTTTGATATAAGGTTGATAACTTATTCAAATTTTTATGTCAAGTTGCCTAACCTTGTTTTTCTGAAATTTCATTGCCCTTGAAGGCCATAGTTTGGCATACCATGATCATGCACACACCCTTTTGCTGAGGAAAATTATATTGTACTCCCTAATAGACCTGAAGATGGAGAAGCTTTGATGATAAGGAGAGCTCTATGTCACAATGAGTTGGATAAGGAACCATTGCAGAGGAAGAATTTGTTCTGAACCAGATGTAAAGTTGAAGGTAAATGTTGCAAAGTTATAATTAACACTGGTAGTTTAGATAACCTAGTCTCAGAGGATATGGTGAACAAGATGGAGTTACATAGATTGAAACACCCTAAGCCCTATTAGATAGCATGAATTCAGGATGACCACCGAGTGTTGGTAAGTGTACAATGTTAGGTAAAATTGAAGATTCCAGATTTTATCATGATGAAGTTTTGTGTGATATTATACCTATAAATGTATGCCATATCTTGTTGGGTATACCTTGGCAGTAGGATAAACAAGAAATACATGATGGGAGAAGGAATATATACACTATTGTAGCAAATGGGATGAGACAAACCTTGTTACCTTTGGAAGAACCCCTTAGGAGTGAAGTTTGTACAAGTGCTAGATTCTGCTTGGTTGATGGAAGGAAATTCCTAGATGGGATGAGGCACGAGAATGTGTGTTTTTCCCTAGTTCCTAAATAGATTCAAGATCTGAATCTTGGAGAAGATCCACCGAAGGAGATAAAGAATTTTTTGAAAAAATATGAGGATATAATTTCAGATAATGTACTAGATGGATTGCAACCTCTAAGGAGTATCAATCATCGCGTGGATTTGATTCCTGGAGCTAGTTTTCCTAATAAAGAAGCACATCAGATGACACTAACAGAGAATGAGGGGCCAAACAAACAAGTGCGAGAATTGTTGAGGAAAGGTTTGATCAGAGAAATTTTAAGTCCTTATACAGTTCCTGTTGTATTAGATCCTAAGGATGGATAGTGGAGAATGTGTAAAATAAACAAGATCACAGTGAAGTATAGATTTCCCTTGCCTAGAATGGATGACATAATGGATTGTTTGAGTGGAGCCAGATATTTCACAAAGATAGAATTGAAGAGTGGATATCATCTAATCAAGATCAGAGAAGAAGATGAGTGGAAGACATCATTCAAAACAAATGAAGGACTGTATGAGTGGTTGGTAATGCCTTTTGGACTAACTAATGTGTTGAATTCTTTCATGAGATTGATGAATGAGACACTGAAGAAATTATTGGGTAATTTTTTTATTGTGTATGTGGATGAATATCTTATTTTTAGTAGAAAAAAAGAGGGACATTTGTTTCATTTGAGACAAGTCTTGCAGAGGTTAAGAGAAAAGAAGTTTTTTTGACTATAGGTAAAAATAGGTTTTGAAGGGACCTGAAACCCTTTACAGCACGAAGTTACAAAAGATGAGCATGAAAAGAATTAATAGAAACAAAAAAAAATAGCAACAAACAACCCAAAAAGGGACATCGAGAACAACCAAACAAGAGATCATAACACCCAACAAAAAACACAACATATAACCATAACACTAGATCAAACCCCAGCATGCATAATTTTAGATTTTTCCTTCATAGTATCCTCCATCTTATCCTGGATTTCATCCATCCTCTCATGATAGCCTTAAGATCATCCACATCATTCTTAGCAGTGGGGGGATTTTTATTACTGCTAGCCCTTGTTCTGGTACCTAACCCTCCACTAGCCTCTAGAGCATCATCCCTGTGTTCAACACCCTCACCCAGACCATTCTCCAACATATTCACCAAAGTTTTAAGGTTGGAACTGGAAACCTTCATGTTGTCTTTGTTGTGTTGAAGGATATTGAAGATGGTACTCTCCATCTTATCCATAAAATGATTCATGGCATTTGGTTGATATCCATACTTTGGGAAGAAGTCTTATGATCCTCATTACTACCTTTTTCCAGCCTCATTGCTGCCTTTTTCCATCGTCCGCTGAGAAGAGAAGTTGTTGATAAAAATTAAGAAGTGTAGTTTCATGAAGGAAGAGTTGGTATACTTGGGATTTGTGGTATCTATAGAAGGATTGAAGATTGATCCTAAGAAGGTAAGAGCAATTGTTGAATGGCCTACACCAAAAAACATTAGAGAGGGTAGATCATTTCATGAATTGGCTAGTTTCTATCAAAATTTCACTAGGAATTTCAGTTCAGTTTGTAGTCCTATGACCGAGACAATGAGAGGAGATTGGAATAATTTCAAATGGGCATATAGAGAAAATAGAATTTTTGAGTAGTTAAAACAAAAGGTGATTGAAGAACCTATGTTATCCATACATGATTTCATTAAAGTATTTCTAGTAGATTGTGATGCACATGAGAATGTGATTGGAGTAGTATTGAGTCAAGAAGGAAGACATGTTGCTTATTTCAGTGAAAAGTTGAATGATGCAAGGAAAATGTATCCAGTGTATGATCATGAATTATATGCCATAATTCAAGCCTTGAAAAATTGGAGACATTACTTGTTGCTCAAGGAGTTCATGTTGTATATAGATCATCAAGCATTGTAGTATTTGAACAGTCACGGTAAGTTTAATCAGAGACACATGAGATGGGTAGAGTTCTTGCAGAGTTATACCTTTGTTTTGAAGTATAGGAATGGGAAGTCAAATAAGGTTGTTAATACTTTGAGTAGGAGAATAAATCTATTGACAGAGATGAGAGTTGAAGTTTTAGGATTTGATTAATTGAAGACGATAATTTTATCGAACCTTGGAAAGCTTGCAAAGAACATGTTGTTGTGGAAAGAAGAAAGTTCCTGGATTATTTCCTTCAGGATGAGATGTTATTTAGAGGAATCTAGTTGTGCATACTGAGGATCTCGATGACAGAGAATCTGATAAAAGAAACGCATAGTGGAGGATTAGCAGGACAATTCAAAATCATAAGAGAGTGCTTTGGTAAGTGAGATTTACTTTTGGCCTCAAATTCAGAAGGATTATAGGAGATTTGTTCAGAGTTGTAGAGTTTGTCAAATTGTAAAAGGGAACAATCGGAATGTTGGATTGTATAAACCATTGACAACACCAGAGAAACCTTGGGAAGATATAAGCATGGATTTCATATTAGGATTTCCTAAGACACGTAGAGGGAATGATTCAATATTTGTGATTATGGATAGATTTTCTAAAATGACACATTGAATACTATGTAAGAAGACAACAAATGCAGTACATGTAGCAGATCTATTTTTTAAAGAGGTTGTCAGATTGCATGGATTACCCAGAAGCATTGGTTCAAACATAGATACTAAGTTTGTTGTTACTTTTGGAGGACACTTTGGAAGAAGATGAAGATGGAACTGAAGTTTAGTTCTACATTTCACCCACAGCTAGATGGACAAACAAAGGTAGTGAACCAAAGTTTAGGAAACATGTTGAGATGTTTGGTTAGAGACAAGACTAGAAGTTGGGATTTAATACTTGCTCAAGCAAAGTGTGCGTACAACAATTCAATCAACCAAAGCATAGGAAAAAAACCATTTGAGATTGTTACAGATATGAAACCTAAAGGTGTATTAGAATAAAGAGATGTCAGTCATGATGATAAAAAGTGCAAAAGAAGAGGAATTTGCAAAATACATAAAGTCATTGCATAATAAGGTGAAACAACACTTAGAAGATATGAACCGGAAATACAAGGAGAAAGAAGATGAGAAGAGAAAGAACAAATAATTTCAAATTGGATATGAGGTAATGGTTTATTTTAGAAAAAGGTAGATTTCCAGTTGGCACATAAAATAAATTGAAGATGCAGAATTTTGGACCTTGTAAGATCTTGAGAAAATTTGATTTAATTTAGTAAATGCATATGAAGTTGAGTTACCAGACACTTAAGATGTATCACCTATACTCAACATTGCAGACCTATACCAGTATCATGAGGCAAAATCTAGTGATAAAAATGGATCAGATTTAGAGAAGTAGTTTCCTAAGAAGGAATTGGATGAGTTTGAAAACATTTTGGACAACACAATTGGTAGAAGCACACGTAGCATATAATACTATGGATATCTTGTGAGGTGAAAGGAAAAACTAGTTGAGGGTTCTTCTTGGATATCTTAGGCTGAGGTAGACCGTCTTGGTTTTCCTTAAGCCCCATCAAAGTGAGAGGCTCACTTTCAATCAACTTTGGGTGTCTGATGTAGGAGCATCCTTGGGCTCTTGGCAATCTTGCATCAACCAAAAACATTTTGTTTTTAGTTTGTTCCAAATTTGTTCAGTTTTGTGTTTGGTTCGACATTCTTCTATGTTGGCTCATTTTTTGTTGTTGACCTTGTGGCACGTTCCTCGACTCATGTTTTATCTTCCCTTGGGTGTGCACTTTGATCTGATTCTTCTCACTGGATATATTTATGATTTTTGGTCCTGGCCTAGATCTGTTCTTCATTTTCTCAGCTAGTTGGAGCTTCCAAATCTTGCAAACCTTTCTCGGTTTGTGAACCTTTTGGCTCATTGTTAAATGTTCCTGGACTCTTGGCCGACCTCCCTTTTGATGCTTGCTTCACTCTATTCATTGGTGAAGGATTTCTTCATGATTTAGGTCCTGACCTATCTACACATAAGGTTTTCTTGTCTTGGAGATTGTGATCAATCTTGGTCGACTTGGTTGTGTTACGTTCACATCTATATATTATTACATAATCATTCCTTATGTGATATCTCTCAACGTTGATGATTCAATAGATCCACATAAAGAGATAGATTCTAGATTTTGATATGTAATTAGGCCTGTATGCCTATTCTAGAAGCTTGCATGTTGCTGGTCAATTGTAATTGAATTTATGATAATGTGAATGTCTGATCTTTCTTTCTCTCTATTCCTTATTGTCATTTTTGTTGTGCAACTCTTGCTGCACAGTTCAAATAGTCTTCTTTGAGTACCCTCCAGTTGTGGCTGCATCACTCAACCCTCATCATATTTATCTTTATCTTCTTCATGAGCCAATAAAATTATAACAGCCAAATAAGGAAACCTATTGGATTCAAACCAACTAGAGGCTTCACTAAAAGGTCGCCCATAAGTTCCCCTTGTAGGAGGTGGAGAGGTAAAGCATTGACAAGTAGTTCATGACCAAACTCATTGTCCATGATCTCCTTTGACAATCAAAGGAGAAGTTTACGTGTGAGAAACACAATCATCATGAACCAAAAGACTTCCTCCCCACTAGCACCCTTGAGTAGGTGAGTGGCCTTGAGAAGAGAAGGGAGATGAGGGAACTTTAGACATTGCATAAGGGGCATACCTCAAGTGGTCAAGAAACTTCTATAGGTGAGCCACTTCTAGTGCAAATTTATTAGCTTAAAACTTTGATATGTATTAACACATTAGAACAAATAATTTATTTAGAAAAGAGTTGAAATATGTCAATTAACAAAGCAATTAGCAAAGATTGCATAATTTTTACTATTCCACATATTGAAGAGTATCTTTGCCCTGAAAGTATGCTAAATTTGGTTGAATTTGTGCGAGATAAAAGGTTGCTCAAAAAAATAAATGCCAAGAAAAAGGCTTTGGTTGGAAGAGTATTAAAAAGTCATAAATCCAAGTGCAAAGTTTTTAAGGCTTTGGAATAGAACTAAAATGATGCTTAAAAGAATTTGTTTTCCAAAAAAAGGGAAACAAGGGTATCATAAATTCAAATGAGGGAGTTAATAGCCCTCAGTAAGGCCTTGGAAAAGAAAACACGAGGAAAAGTGGTCAGTTTATAAGTACTTAATCAAATGTATGATATTTTGACAATAACACATAGTTATAAGTACTTAATCTTTGATGCAAATGACAACTTCTTCAACCACCCCCTAAAAGGGGAGGGTCCTTCTAATCCCTTTAGACTATTGCCAATGAACATGAAATCAAATTACCAAATTTAATGGTTTAACAAAAATTTACATTTCATAAAATTCCTTAATATCATAGCTATAATGCCACACAAAGGCCCATGATTGTGAAGATACTAAAAAGTTGACATGTCAACAATTATTTATTGTAAAATAAGGTTGCACAAAATCTATGTTGCACAACAACTAACATGTGTCTCTCTTCCATTTTATCTTTATTATGATAACAAATATTATGTATTGTCATGTTCCTATTGAGAAGAAAATACTAAGAAATCGCAATGGAGAACAATAATATTGCAATAAAAAACAGGGCAACTCTTAGCTTAGTTTGGCTAGTAGTTGCTTCTCAACTTTTTGAACAATAATTTGTGGAGCTCGTGGCCCCATGGATAATAAAATTAATGGCTTATTTTTAAACATTCCTCTTAAATGATAGTTTTGCATGAAATTCTAAATAATATTTTTTGCAATTAAATTTAGGAGAAAAAGTTGAAGGGAAAAAAAAAGGAAAAACAAAAATGGTCAAGTCACATGTCATGTTTCTCAATAAGAAGTTACTGCTTATTTCTAGCCCCCCTATTTTTTAACGCTTACCCCATGTGCCCATGGTGTTGCTTAAGTGCAATTTTTGGTTGGAGTATTCTTATGCAATATTTTAATTACAAAACAATGATAAATTGAAATGTTTTTCTATTTTAGTGGAGTAGAAAATAAAAGGGGGCTAAAATTTATGCTTCTTGGGAAAAATGACACATGACTCCACAAATTATTTTTCCTCTTCTTTACTAACCTCCTAATTATAATTATATATAAAAATTTAAATCTATATGATATAGTATTTTATATTATATATGTTAAATATAATATATTAAAAATTGTAATAATTATTTATAATATATATTGAAAATATAATATAGTAAATATTTTAGAATATATAATAGTTATATATTATAATATTGTTCAAATATATTGAAGTTAAATTTTGTAATAAATGTTTATAGTAATAAAATATGAAATATAGTATCTCATAAAAATATACTATATTGTAAATTAAAAGAATAATTTCAAAATAAATTAAATGATGTATGAGTTATACATTAAAAACTATGGTTAAAATAAAACCAACAAAAAAATAATCTAAACTATCCTCAAAAAAGGCTCCTATAACACCAAACCAATTCAACCAATCATATTTCAATATAATAAGTGGCCACATGGAGACATTGATTAGCATCCCGTCCTTCCAACTTTTTACAGGAAGTTATATTTCAAGCTTAAAACATGGATTTTATTAACTGCCGAATGAGAAATCCCCTGTTCTGCCTTGAAGGAAAGAAACGTAATTTAAAAGTGCAGTTAACACTGGAATGCCAAGCACTACCCTGGACCATTGATCCAATTCATTGATATTACACATAAAATACGGTTATAAACTTCTTTACCTGCTAAAATTCAATGTGATTTCGTACAGCAGGGCTCTGTTTGTACGGGGTAATCTGAAATTCTCTGTAGATCCACTTACATGTATCATTTGCTATTTACAGAAATAAATAAATGACCATAAAACTGCTGTGGATGACAAGCAGTGACAGTGTTTCATTGTGATTGTGGTAGAAGACTGACTTGATTAAATAACAATGCACAATTCCAACAGTTTACAAATAATCACACAATGCCAATACCATCCACTGCCAATCGTAATGTGGTAGCTTTATGTAAAGTGGGTCAATTGAAGGGTATGCTACACACTCTGTTTACCACTCGCAATCCTCCTGTTCACTGTACTGGATATCTTCGACAATTTCAAACCTGTTTTGCTAAGAGTGTGCTTTTACAGGGTGAGCAAGACCACAATTTGGTCTGTCGGAGGGGATTTGCGTTTGTTCCGCGCACTTTTTCTCAAAACAATCTTATCAATATGTATGTCAAGTGCGGTAGATTGGCAGATGCTCGTAAAGTCTTTGACGACATAACAGAACGAGATGTCTCTTCATGGAATATCATAATCGCAGCTTACAGAAGACATGGTTATCCTCTCGAGGCATTGACACTGTTTCATCGAATGGAACAAACAAGTGTCCAACCCGATCAGTTTACCTTTGCCAGCATACTCCCAGCCTGTGCCAAACTAGGAGATTTGGAACAGGGTATGGACATCCATATGAGCATAATGGAAAGGGGAATTCTGTCAGACGTAGTTGCAAATGCCCTGGTAGATATGTATGCAAAATGTGGGAGCTTACATAATGCACGTGAACTGTTTGACAAAATGCCTCAAAAAAATGTGGTTTCGTGGACTGCAATGGTTGCAGGATATGCACAAAATGGTGTTCTTGACGAGGCATTAAGATTTTTTAACGAAATGCCACAAAGAAATGTGGTTTCTTGGAATGCCATGATTGCAGGATATGCACAAAATGGGTTTGCTGGGAAAGCCTTGGACACTTTTAAGCAAATGCAATTGGCAGGTGTAAAGCCGGACTCCATGACCTTTCCCAGCGCTCTCCCAGCCTGTGCCAAAATGCGAGCTTTAGAACAGGGTATGAACATCCATCAAAACATAGTCGAACATGGATTTTTGTCAGATGTAGTTCTGAATACCCTGATAGACATGTATGCTAAATGTGGAAGCATAGACAAGGCCTGTCAACTGTTTAACAAAATGCCTGAAAGAGATGTGGTCTCATGGAATGCAATGATTTCAGGATATGCATATAATGGATTGTTTTATAGGGCTTTGGAAACTTTCAAGCAATCGCAATTCTTAAGTTTAAAGCCATCCTCCTCAACCTTTGCAAGCATCCTCCCAGCCTGTGCCAAACTTGGAGCCTTAGAAGAAGGTATGAACATTCATCAAAGAATATTGGAAGGGGGATTCATGTTGGATGTTGTAGTTGTAAATGCCCTGGTAGACATGTACGCAAAATGTGGAAGCATACACAAGGCACGAGAACTGTTTGACGAAATGCCTCAAAAAACTGTGGTCTCTTGGACTGCAATGGTTGCAGGATATGCACAAGATGGTGTTCTGGAAGAGGCATTAAGACTTTTCAAAGAAATGCCTCAAAGAAATGTAGTCTCGTGGAATGCAATAATTGCAGGATATGGACAAAATGGGTTTGTTGAAAATGCCTTAGAAACTTTCAAGGAAATGCAATTGGCAGGTGTAAAGCCTGATTCCACAACCTTTGCCAGCATTCTCCCAGCTTGTGCCAAAATGGGAGCTTTGGAACAGGGTATGGACATACATCAGAATATAATCAAAGGTGGATTTTGTTCAGATGTTGTAGTTGCAAGTGCCCTGGTAGATATGTATGCAAAATGTGGAAGCATATACAAGGCACATGAAGTGTTTAACAAAATGCCTCAAAGAAATGTAATCTCATGGAATGCTATGATTGCAGGATATGCACAAAATGGCTTTTGCAAGGGCGCTCTCATAGCTTTTGAACAGATGAAGCACTCTGAAGCATGCCCTGATCATGTAAGTTTTGCTTGTGTTTTATTAGCATGCAGCCATGCCGGTTTACTGGAAAAGGGCTGTACATATTTTAATGTAATGACTGACTCTTGTTGCACTACACCTACAATTGGTCATTATGTTTGCATGGTTGACCTTCTTGCCCGTGCTGGCTATCTTGAGGAAACTCTAAACTTTATCATCAAAATGCCAATTAAACCTGTGGTGGTTGTGTGGATGTGTTTGCTTGGTGCATGTAGACCGCATAAGAATATAAAGCTAGGAGCATTTACAGCAGCTCTTCTTTTTGAGATGGATCCAAAAAATGTTGCAACTTATGTTCTTCTGTCGAACATCTATGCAGAAGTGGGCTGGTGGGGTGAGGTTCAACTGGTAAGGAGATTGATGAAAGATAGAGGAGTTAAAAAGAAACCTGGATGTAGTTGGATTGAAGACCATAAAATGGTACATACATTTTGTATAGGAGACAGATCGCACCCACAAACAGAGGAGATCTATGCGAAGTTGGAGAAATTGTCTGGAGAGATGAAGGCAGCAGGATATTTACCAGATTCAAGGTTTGTACTGACTGATGTCGAGGAGGAGGAAAAACAATCATTCCTCTGCCATCATAGTGAGAAATTAGCAATTGCATTTGGATTGTTGAACACACCCCCCGGAACAACTATTAGAGTTGTCAAGAACCTTAGAGTATGTTTTGACTGTCACACTGCAACCAAGTTTATCTCCAAAATTGTTTCAAGACAAATTGTTTTGAGAGATGTAAACCGGTTCCATCATTTCAAACAAGGACAATGTTCTTGTGGAGATTATTGGTGATTATCAGTATGCTGTTTCTGGATTTGATTGCCTAAATGTTCTTTGCATCAACATTTTCGATCACACTCAATGATCCATCGGAAATGATAGAAAGCACAAGACTTGCACTATAGTAAAGTGCATCGAGTCAGACATGCAACAATAAAGAAGGAAGCAGGTTTTATTTCCAATTTCTGAGTTTTTCTTCTTCCTGTGTTTGGAGATTAGAGCACACTTTTGATTTCATAAAATCAAAAGCAACTTCACAAATCCAAAAATGTGCATCACCGCCTATATACACACACACAGTATTTTAGCAGTACCTTGGAGGCGCAATAGAAAATGAACGGTTTCAGAAAGCATGCCCATGTATTGAATGAAAAGCTGGAGGAAGAGTTGGAAAATGGAAATAAGCAAAAGGAGAGGAATGGTCTGAGGGAAATGTAAATATGCTTGGCCAACAGGACATTTGAGAGAGAGGGTTACAATCAATACACTTGTTATTAGAGACGGTGGCAAGGGCATTTCTTATATAGTTCTTTGCTTGAACGTTTGTCATTATATACTCTTTAATCAGGATTAATTGAATTGTTTAGTGTCTATGTCAGGTCTGCTATTTGGGATTAAATTGCATGTATCAGATTTGAAGAACTTGATGAGAACCACACTTGGTGTGGATGAACATTGCAATTTTACACCATAAAAGTCACTAAATTGGATTATCTTTCCATACACTGCATAGTCAGTTTTATAGAGAGGGGCGTGAATATAATTTTGTTAAATTAAAACACTTAAGACCTCGATATCTTTTGGCTACAACATATAATACATAAAACAAATAAACAATTATTATTTTATAAGTTCTATAATTCATAACTATAATATCAATAATAATAATTAAATATTTCATTGTGTCCTCTAGACGAATCGCCATGCTGAAGCAGCTGCTGCCTATCATAGCCTAAAACTTGCTCATTCTCAAGGGTACAAGAGAGTTAGTTTAAAGTGACTCTCTCAACATTATTCAATGTTTGAAAAGGACTCAAAAGCCTAGCTAGTCTATTGAGACACTTATTTATGAAGCCCTCATGCTAATAATTTGTTTGAGAAGGTTATTATTTCCCACATTTATAGGGAGGGAAATGCATTGGGCAATTCTTTTGCCAATATAGGTTCTCTAGGAGCAACGTGCTTTGTTGGTAGAGAAACGGCCTCCTACCGCCAAATGTTAAAGACATCATAAGGTTCAATTTGCTCAATAGTCATTATCATGGAGTATCTTAATTACTCCTTTATTGATGTTCGAGTGACTACTGATTATAATGACAACTCAGATTTCCCATGCCATGTCATGTTGCTACACGGATTATGGACATTTTTTGGGTTTGTTTCTGTTTTTGGGATAAACAATTGATGATTTTTGAGGGAGTTGAGGTCAGTGATATAATTGTGGGATAGGCTTCTGATTGCAATTTGTTGGCTTTTTTCCACCATGGCTGGCGAGAAGAATAGATTAGAGTCCATCACTTTGCGGTGATGTTAGAAGAAACAAAAAAAGTTAGGAGGATTTTGTGGAAGGCAGGGGCTACCTCATACTAGGAACACCTCCATTGACCCAAAGATTATCAAAAATTCTTTCTAAAGGGTGGAAGGATAGAACACTCACAACCTATGGCAAGAGTGTTGAAGTCATCAAAGAATTCATTGGGGAAGAGATTGGCTTCCCAATAGAGGGGAGAAAGATCTTTAGGGATAGGAAGTCATATGAAGTGGTTATCCAAAATTTCATCAAAAGCAAGGAAGGTAAGAAGTTAGTCAAGAAACCTAACGAAAACTATCAAATCAAATATCTGAAGACGCTATGGGCCATTGTAGAAAAGTTAGTTGTGCAATATTTTACCTTAGATGGGAGATACATTAGGGGAGAGGAGCCAGAACGTGCACACCCTAAGATCAGGGGTCCACGTGGACCCCGCTCCATTTTTTTTGGTCGCCACCTCAACTAGCCTAGTTGGCACCCGAAATCAAAAGTTGAGTCCATTTGGAAAACCCTTGCCACATGTCTCGCGTAGATTGGCGCGAGGTAGGCAAAAATTGCCATTTCGAAGGATCGAATGAGACGTGCACGGGCACTAAGGAAAACCTTTACAGTTTGCCTTGGTGGACGCGTGGCATTTTCTTGTTTGGCCACCCTATCCACCACCCTGCATGCCATTACTTCCCGTGACCACCTTCCACTGCAACATGCAACTGCATTTACTACGCGTCTAGTCACCTTATTTTCGCTTAAGGGACTTCATTTACGATCACAAAGCCATTCAATACACCTTTTGTGCGGATTGAGACACCTAACATTCCATTTCATTTTCGCTCATTCTGGAGTCTTCTATCAATTGGGAGTCAAAACGTGCTTGTCAAAGAACCAAAGATTAACAAAATGTCGTCATTATCTGCTCAACCATGGACTAACTTTCGCTTCAAATTTGGAGGTTTCTTTTGTTTCTATCCATTTTTTGTTGGTTTGTATCTTTTTTTTAATTTGTTTCTATCATGTTTATCTTTCTTTCTATTTAGGTAATGCACCAAGTTGTTGGTAAGAAAAGTGGCCACATGAAAAAAAAAACAACTAAATTTTTCATATCCCGATCAAGTTCCTTAAATTCAAAAATGTCATTGGCTTGGTAACACCAAGCCTAATAGAAAACAATAAAAAAAGTAAAAGTTTTTCAAAACCCGTGCAGGTTTTGAGGAACAAAAAATTTCTCAAAACCCGTGCGAGTTTTGAGGAACAAAAAGTTTCTCATAACCCGTACGAGTTATGAGAAATACATATTTTCAAAGGCTGCGGATTTGGGTCATTTTCAACGCCAAAAATGTTGAAACAACAACTTGGAGGAAGCAAAAACCTCAATAACCCGTGTGTGTTCTGATTGCAATTGCATTTTATCGATGTTTAGAGCAATTTCCAACAATGTCACCCTGTCAAACGACTAAGACTTCATTATTTTGATTGTTTTTGTTTGCATTTTAATTGAAGTAGGGTTTTTTAATTGATTTAAGTTTTTTTTATTAATTTGATATTAGATTCTACAAACAATGCCCCAAAACGAAAGAAACAATAGAGACCTATTTGTGCACAACCAACATAAGCAAACCCTTAAAACAATGAACATGAGCAACAAGAAAATCCTCAAGGCGTTGCTCCACCTATGCAAAATCCTCAAAATGTTGCTCTTGAACAACCACTGCCACCCCTAAACCCTCCACGTCCTCCAGTAGATCATGTACATGCCACACAAGATGATCTTATCAATTGCTTGACACAAAACATTGTCCAAATCTCTATATTAGTGAATAAGTTGAGGTCCTCTAATAAGAAGCGCCACTCATCCCTCGCGAAAACCCTAGAAACAATGGCCAATAGCGCAAATGAGGTATCTAGAGAGGTCACAAAATGGGGTTCATGGAGGGATAAATGTCATGCATTTTATGTAGATGGGTTGTCATCTGATGAGGTGAAAAGAAAGGGCATACTTAAAGATGACATATGTGCTCTTTTCACCGATCTTGACACTAGTAACAACCTACTTGCTACTACGATTCGGTTTCCTATACATTGGTGTGTTCACACTAGGATGAAAGCATCTTTTTGGGATAAGTGGTATATGGTCTTTGACCAACTACCTTGTAACAATTGGGAGGTGCCACTATATTTTTTGAGAAAGCTTTATTGTGAGTTTATCCTCGGCTTGAAGCCAAATTACTTTGACATCCAGAAGTTCCAGGGTAGAGGGAGAGGCTCTACACAAGATAGAGTTGGGGCCCATAGGGTGGTAGACCCACAACATAGGAGACGTGTAGCTCCTAAACCCATGGTTCATGTCACTGTCCCAATAGCCCTGAAGGAATTTGTGGAGTTAAAGACTCTTCAGGCAGTTGCATCATTGATTGATGTCATTGTTGAGCATGGTACACACTTAGTTGGAGCAGAGGATAAACCAACACCTGTGACACCTCCATCATCAACAGATGCATCATTTGGCACAGGCCAGCCCATTGAGCATATGTGTGCCACCTGCCAGAGTGTATGTTCTCGTGTAGACACTGACGCAAATGCGGATGGTTCAACATCCCAGTCGTGTACATGTTGCATTGTGGGAGTAGATGCCTTTCTTCCACTCTAGAGGATATGGCCCTCACCGACGACCTGATGAGTATCTTGTTATGTCGCGATCAAACATAGGTGTGTTTATTCATATCTATTCAACATGTTATCAATTAATCACCTAAATCTTATAAAAGTAAATAATTTTTTTTTAGAACAATTTAAAGTGACATAAAAATAATATGCATTACAGGGAGCAGCAAGTGGTAGGAGTACACCATGTACTTTTCAGTCGACTCCAAGGTCACAAGTAGTTTCACCGCCTGAGGTAAAGATTTGTAAATTTCTTAAAAATATAATAATACATTGGTTTCAAAATATCTTTTTTTAATATATATGTATCATTACTTGGTGTTTTATAGGGCTTATCAGGGGTTGAGATGTCCCAACTTGATGATATCATGCTTGAGTCCATTGACTTTAGCCTAGATAGCTTGGTGGTACCATTTAGATTTAGATATTTTTTACTTTGATTTAATATTATACATGTTCTTTTCCCTTGTGTTAATTTTGTTTTTGTTAGTGTACCCCACCTGCCTCGAGGACATCTCGTGTGAGAAAGCCATCCTCCAACACTCCGAGGCAGAAAAATAAATCCTCTCAGACACCCAAACAACAGAAGGTAATTTAATACAATTTAAATTCAGTTGTTGAAATGTATTATGATTAAATATGTATATGTAGATATTGATAAATGCACCTAATTTATTTGTTCTATATACAGAAACAAATGGGGTTTATGGAATTAATGAATGCACCTGATGTTGATGAGGTTCAAGATAGGGAAGAGGTAACATCTTCATATTCACTTTGGATTGCATTCTTGCTTGTTAGAAATCTCTAAATCTTTCAATAAAGTTATAACATGTGTTATCATTTTTCATACAGGAAATGGTAATAGTTGCCTTAGATTCGACGATGCCTCCTAAGAGTATAGGAGAACTATCTGAAGCTCTGGTGTGCATTTGTTCTACACATGTTAAACATATATGTTTAGATATAAGTACACTAATTTTTAGTTTTTTAGAGTTTGTCATCAACTTTGGGTTATTAACTTGTATTAATTGTCTTTTACCTATTACAACCCCTTCAAAACTTTCCATTGATGTTCTACCATTCCATTTCGTTAGAAGTCCTACTCGTCAAAGAAGGGTTCCACCACAACAGAGGGAAGACGTATTGTTGTCTTCTTAACTCTTTTTTCCTAAGTGCACAAAGGAGTTGAAACTCTCTTGTTAACTCCTTTCGAATTGCTTTCTTGTTTGTTTAAAAACCCTACTTCCTTGTTGTCTGACTAGAATATCTTTTATCACTTACCATATAGGAAATTATCGCAATTAATTCATCAGTGACTTTGCCTCCTACAAGCATAGGAGATCCATCTGAGGCTCTGGTATGCATTTGTTTTTTAGTCCATGCATTTTTAGTTGTTTAGTATTTTTTGACATATATGTGTATGCACCCTAAAATGGTCGCCTAGACTATGGGCCCCCATTCTTCAATTTTTCAAATGACAAAATCAATTTATCAAATTCCTGAATCAATGTTTTGCAACATTTTTAATTCAAATCGATTTCCTTGATCAAATTGTAATTAATTCAATTATTTCAATATTTCCTAAGGTTTGATCATTTTATCCATAATCTTATTTAATTAAAAGAAAACACGCCTTTTAATTAAATAAAATGATCTTATTTAATTAAAAGAAAATCTCTCTTTTAATTAAATAATCTTATCTTATTTAATTAAAATCTCTCTTTTAATTAAATAAAATAATCTTATTTAATTAAAAGAAAAATTCATCTTCTAATTAAATAAATAAAATCCCCACTTAAAGCTCTCTTTTTGATGAAAAAAGGAAATAAATCAAATAAAAAATAAATAAAACTCTTTTTTTTTCCACACATATTCCTAATTGGTGGGTTTTTTCCTCTTACTTGTCTTTTTAGGGATTTATCTCACATTGCTCTTGAGGATGCATTCCTCTCCACACTTTCCTTTATAAGGAGCCCTCTCCTTCTCATTTAGGGATCAAAAATAGAATTTTTATGTTATTGTTATGCTGCAGGTTTGGAGAGCAACTTTGGAGGAGAGTTTGAGCATTTGAGCTTGAACTATGCAACTTCTTGTCTTCTTCTCTCATGCATCAATGACAATCCATTTAGAGTAGATTCATGTTAATTTAGATGCATATGTCCTTCATAGATTAGTTTGCATATTTCCTTTCATGCATTGTTATCATATAGAATAGTTTGCATATTTTCCTTCATGCATTGTTATCATATAGATTAATTTGCTTCATGCATTGTTATCATATAGAGTAGTTTTTATTTTCATTTGCAATGCATATTTGATGATCATGGAGACTAGCATTCTTGCTCTTCCTCTTTGAATCTCT
>MU223357.1:68151-79677 GCA_018584345.1 Thuja plicata | reverse complement strand
CCCCATAATGCTGAACTGGGAGAGGTGACAGGAACACTGAAATGCAGTACCAGAAACAACTGCAGAAGAAGAACCAGGAACACCAAGTGCAACAGAGGTACACACACAGGATAAAGGGCGGTGTCATAGACACATTCTACATGGGCTAATGTCGTGGAAGGTACGCTCACTTGACAAGAGTGGATGCGTCTAAGGCATATGCATCATAATCCCCCCATGGCACTTTATAACACAGTGCGGGTACATCAACTGAACTAGGTGTGCAAGATCCAAGAAAAGCAGAAGAAGGCACTTTATCTCAGTGCGTTTACAGAACAAAATGCATCAGAATGAGCATGCAAGCTCAGATGTCAAAAAGTAGAGTGAACTATGAACTCAGAGGAAGAGATCCCCGGACCTATAGAACCAAGCACACCACCAGAGGGAATAAACTGCATAACTCGGAGGAGTGAAAACCTGGAGCAGAATCTGGAAGAAATACCTTTGCCACTGAATAGTACACAGAATCAGCTTTCCGACGATATCTCGTTTGCCGGAAAAGGAGTCCGGATGAGCCAGATATGACTCCCGAAAGGCAAAACAGGACATCAGACTTCAACAGCAAAAATCACTGTCGAAACGGTGGAACCCAAAAACCTAATCACCATAGTCGGAAAGAGCTCGGAAAGAGCTTTCCGACGATATAAAGAAGTTGAAAAAATACCTCCGTATGCTCCCTATAGAGCGAAAAAGGTGAAAAAGGCCCAAAAATGTCCAAAAAGGCTATAAACTGCCCCAGGGGCTAAAAAAATAGGCCCCTGGGCGCATGGCGCACCCAGGGGGCCAAAACGGAGCCCGCGGTCATATAGAGGACCGGCTGCAAACGTTTTAAGCCCACGGGGGCTAGCAATTGACCCGCCACCGCTGGGGCGGAGCGGGGGTTGAGGAAGCAGGCAGAGCGGTGTGGAAGAGGCGGCGGCGCCGGCCGGAGCAGCAGGAAACGGCGGAGGGGCCGCTGCGAATTGGCGGCGGGGGCTGCTGCGAGGAGTACGCCGGGGAGGAGAGCGGCGCGGGGGCGGAGGGCGCCCGGAGCGGCGGAGCCCGCAAACAAGAGGCGGCGCGGGCCGAAACATACACAGGGGTGCTGCCGGCCGGGGCCGAGCGCCGGTGGCGCGGTGGCGGCCCGGCGGCAGCGCCTTTTAAATTGCACTGTGTGTGTAATAAAAATCTTAAAAAACATGCCGTTTTTTTAATTTTTTTTCGATTTCCGTGCCCGTACGACCCTCGGGAGGCCTAAAAAATTTGCCTGATGCTCCGGTGTCCAAAATGGACAAACCTTATATGGTTTCTAGGGTTTTTGGGCCTTCTGGACGCAGTGGTGGTGTCCGTTTGGGCCCAAAGTGCCTCCAAAAATAGAGACCCCCCAGAATCACTAAGAGAAGCCGAAAAAGCTTCTGAAACCCTCAAACCCTCGAAGCTTCAATAAACTACGAACATCCAGCTGCAGAGTGGCTCTGATACCATGTTGAGATTGATGAATATCAATCTACCCAAGAACACCTGCATGCATAGCTATTACAAATAGAATGAAACAGACAGAAGAGAGAAGGATCCAGAAAGCTATGGCGGCCGATAGGCCAGAGACTGCAAACCCATTGTGAAAGTAATTATCTTCTATTAAGACAATGATGAAAATAATACAATCTGCTTATGAAATACAAAGAGGTGATTCCTTATAAAGGAATACCGAAACCCTAAAAAGGGAAACTACAGAAATAGAAACTGCCTAAGGTTAGTTGAAGCAAACTAGAGTGAATAGGGAAGTTACTAATTAGATCATAATGATTTAAATTAGTAACCTCGATAGTTTATTACTCTAACATTTATCTTGATTAGCCTCAAATAGGCAACTGTGGATTTTTGATCAATTTTGATTAGATTTAGCTTAATATTAGTTTCTAAGGTCACTTTCGACCATTTTTTAAATTATTCTCCCAATTTGTAAGCCTTTAGGCATCAAGATGCAAAAGTTGCTACAATGCAAGAAAAGTTGTCAACCAAATTTTTTTTGGTAAAAAGATGAAAAAGAGGGAAAAATCTTGAAAAAGGAAGTTGAAAAGTCACTCCTTGGCATGGATCACTGTTGAAATCACATTCACTACTGAAATCACAATCACAGTGATAGTGGGAGAAAAATAGTACAGTTCTTTGTTTTTATTGTAGTTCTCTCTTGCTTGCATATGGTGTGTTCATGGTGGGTTAGGTTCCTTGGAATCCAAACACAACATCGATAGAACCTAATTTACATCAATTGGTTGTACTTCATTAGGACCTAACTATCTAAATTTCATTGTCCTAGTCACAGTACAAAGTTGTATTTTGACACTATTTCAAATGCATTGATTGTTTGGAGGCTTGAGCATGTTGAGCATCCACCAATCTCAACCTATTAGGGAGACATTCCTCCCAAATCGCCTATTCAATAGGTAACAAACCCTTAAGCCCTCACTAGGAAACTATCCCCTTAAGTTGTTTCAATACCCCAAACACTCGCTCCTACTCCCAAATGCCATAAAACCACTGGCACACATCACCTTAGGAGTAATCATCTTGCCCAAATTTATCTTGAGGTCTTTCAACCCTTAAATCACACCAACTCACAAAATCTTACTTCCACAAGTCCTTACCCAATTAGGACTCCTAGTTACTTTTAGACACAACTCCCAATGCCAATTAGGCACACACCGACCCAAAGGTACTAAAGGGCACATCAATGACTCACTCTTCCATAGTCAAAACATAAATCTTAAGCCCCCGTCCACCCTAGGAAACAACATAAGACCATGTTTTCTTAATATTGTTTATAATGACAAATAAGAAACCATAGGACAGTTGGAACATTTATATTTTTCTCCCACACACCCCGCTACACCTTCACCACCCTTCAAAGGCTACTACTTGGCATTCATACAATTGCCACAACACCAATTCATTGTCAATCATGGACTGAGACCAAAAAAAAAATACATGTTTTGTGTCTTCCCTAACACAAGCCAAAGTCTACATGGAGATCTGTAACTAATACAAAGATGAAAGAGAACACTATTGTACATCTTTCCACCCAATGGTGCTTAGTGCACCTTAGGGACACTTTGGTCTGGCGTGGTTCCCAACGTTCGAGCGACTTTGTGGGTGAAACAAGGTTGTTCCTGAGGTTTACCTAGCCAACCAAAGCTAATGGCACAGATGGATCAAGGCCACAATGAACAGTTTGAATGATACGCAGTGTTGCTTATTTCAATTGAACCACACTGCAAGTTTTGATATACACTGAGATTGCATTTCCAAATTAAAATGAAGTTGAATCTCCCAAAACCAAGATAGGTTATTGTAGGCCTTCGTAGCATGGTCTTGTAGCACATGATGGTTTGCCAATATCTCGCACTAGCTCCGAGATATGGGCCTCAAAAGATCGATGCCCAATGGTGCTTAATGCACCTTAGTGACACTTCGGTCCAACATGGTTCCCAACGTTCGAGGGACTGCGTAGGCAAAAAAAGGTTGTTGTTTGGGTTTACCCAGCAAATCGGAGCTAATGACATAGACGGTTTGAGGCCATGATGAACAATTTGAAATATACACAGTCTTGCTCATTTCAACTGAGCCACACTGCAAGTTTTGACATAAATTGAGATTGCGTTTCCAAATTAAAATGAAGTTGAATCTCCTGAAATCAAGATAGGTTATTGTAGACCTCTTTAGCATGGTCTCGTAGCACCTGACAATTTTCTGATACCTTGCACAAGCTTCGAGATATGGGCCTCAAAAGATCGTTGCCCAATGATGCTTCGTGCACCTTAGGGACACTTTGATCCACCGTGGTTCCCAATGTTTGAGCGACTGCGTGGGTGAAACAAGGTTGTTCTTAGGGTTTACCCGTCCAACCGGAGCTAATGGTACAGACGGTTTGAGACCACAATGAACAGTTTGAAAGATACAAAGTGTTGCTCGTTTCAACTGAGCTACACTGCAAGTTTTGACATAAACTGAGATTGTGTTGCCTAATTAAAATGAAGTTGAATCTCCAAAAATTGAGATAGGTTATAGTATGCCTCCATAGCACGGTCTTGTATCACCTGATAGTTTTCCAATACCTTGCACAAGCTCTGAGATATGGTCCTCGAAAGATCATTGCCCAATGGTTCTTAGTGTAGCTTAGGGACACTTCGGTCTGGCGTGGTTCCCAATGTTTGAGCAACTGCGTGGGTGAAAAAAGGTTGTTCTTGGGGTTTACCCGGCCAACCGGAGCTAATGGTGTAGAGGGTTTGAGATTATGATGAATGGTTTGAAAGATACGTAGTGTTTCTTGTTTCAATTCAGTCACATTACATGTTTTGACATAAACTGAGATTGTGTTTTCAAATTAAAGTGAAGTTGAATCTCCCAAAACTGAGATAGTTTATTGTAGGGCTATGTAGCATGGTCTTGTAGCACCTGATGGTTTTTCAATACCTCGCACGAGCTCTGAGATATGGGCCTCGAAAGATCGATGCCCAATGGTGCTTAGTGCACCTCAGGGACACTTCGGTCTAGCATGGTTCCCAACGTTCGAGGGACTGAGTAGAAAAAATAAGGTTTTTCTTGGGGTTTACTTGGCCAACCAGGGCTAATGGCGTAAAGGGTTTGAGACAATGATGAACGGTTTGAAAGATCAATCACTCAAACACCTTGCATATGAAATTCACCATCTATGAACATTGGATTGCGGCTACATCTATTCAATATACAGAGGACGATATAGAAAATATGGGACTGAGGAACATGGGATTTCAACTACATCTATTCATTACAACAAAGGGTAGCCATCTATAGTCCAAGGTATGATACATAATTAACATTTTTTGCACTTTATTACATCATAATTAACATTTTTTGCATTTTATTACATCATGAATGGTATGATACAAAATTCTATGTGTATTTATAATCAAATGGTACACATTAGGATATACAAATGTAATGATAAAAAATTCAATATATATTTATAATCAAATGGTACACAGTACGATATATAGAATTTGTCCTCTCAATATTTGCAAATCAGCCCCATGGCCACTTTTATATACAAAATTTGGCATCTAATATGCACATGACAACTCATAACCATTTATATATACAAAATTTGGCATCTAAATATACACATTACAGCTCATTGTTGTTTTTATATACAAAATTTAGTCTCCAAATATGTACATAGAGCACCTCCAAAAAAGCGAAGTTACAATGTTTCACAAAAGATATATACACAAATTATCAAAATTATTCTACCATATTGTAGAATCATTCTTCTACATGGCCCAAAATCAATCAAGTTAACTTTCTGGATCAGATCTAACCCTTATTGTGTCAAGTATTGCCCCGTGGTCAGATTCACTAACTTTCCACAAATTCTTATTAAGAGGTCTACCCCGATATTGAATCAATTGGATATTTGTTGCAACAACAAGGTTAGATTAATGAAGAATATGTCTATGTGTCTCAAAGTCCTCAAACAACTAGCAATTAGAATTTTTAATAGGGTACCTGCATTGTATAGAAGGATAAGTTAATGCCAAAATCAATGCAAAGTGTAATAAGATGATTTTAATAGGTCCTAATACAACTCGACACAACAACAGTACCTTCTAAGCCATGTCCCTATCACAACAACGGGTCCTATTGGGTACTCAATGCCCTCTCCATCAATGAATGTAGTTGTCAATTTTGTTTTGGCCTCAATACAATGAGACAAAAAGTAATATGTTCCTTCTTCATTGTTCTCATCTACAATAACTGCATATACCTGACCTGCATTTAATAGAAGGATACAAGTTCATACCAAAATCAACATAAAGCACTAATAAATAGAGCCTAAAATTGATTTTACCTAAGTAATAAATTGAGAAATCTACTTGGATCAACTATGTCAAATACATATTCAAAATATATTGATGCTTCAATTTGGTTTAGTTGTAGTGCTCTAGGAAGTTGATATGTATCTAGGGTTTGCAAAGGGTTAAAAGACCATTGGTCAACCACTCTCTTGATTCACATTCATCCCACACAAAATGCATACACGAAGAGCAAAAACATGCAATTTGACTAGTATAAATAGCTAATGATGTTGCATTTGAACTTCTAAATGAATGCATGTCACTTGATCTTGCAAGTGTACAACAATCTACATATTTTTCAATGTTAGCTTCACATATTAACCAAAAATATCTACAAACCATAGACTTACCTACATTACCTGGTCCCATCATAGAGTTACACCATTGCACAATTATTTCTGCATCTATTAACATTGCACCACCAATGTACTTCAATTCCTCTCTGGTAAGAGCTATTTTCACACATTCTCCTGCACCATCATGCTCTCCCTTTCTATGCCCCACCTAAATGAAATTCCAAAAATGTTGCACACCACTTGTCACATGCATCGTAGTCAACCAATAGAACATCCTTGCATTCTTGAATTGTGTGGTGCAATTGTTCGACCATATTTTGTGTTGGTTGTATCTTATATCTCTTTCCATTAAACTATCATAGAAAATTGTAAAGCATCATTGCACAAACTTTGACGAATGAGTACGATTGTCACTGATATAGAAGTGATACTCTTATAACCTTTCTATCCTCCTCTATACTATCATGTGCATGCATGAATGCTATGTGTACAAAAATTGTAACTTGTGTAGAGTGGTAATACATAGGTTGCACTTCATTTTGAGGTTTTAGTGTATAATTCTCAACAAAATCAATGACAGAGACAATAGTATCAAGGGGAAAAGTGTCCTTACACAACTTGAACTACTCATCTAACCACCTTGTTATATGTGTATGACCTATGTACTCATAAACTAGTTTCTCTTGAAAAATCTTAATAAAATCAGCTACACATATATACTTTTTCACTAATTCACACCTCTTTAATTCTTTTCCATCTTTAACACCATATGTGACTGACTTGTATTTTCCAATAGAAACTAGTTTCTTACCAATTTCATGTGTGTTATCTAGATGTATGCATCTAGGACACTGTTGCAAACCACCACATGTAGGACAAAAAAATTTCAAACACATCATCTTATAATTAATGCACCCATGATTTTGTTTACATAGTACACTTGAAATAAATTCTCTTAGTCACTTAGGAGGTTCTTGTGGACCACATTCCTACAAAACATTGTTAGTGTGCAAAATACAACATATATGGCGATAAAAATCATGATACATGGAAAATTCAACATGGACCCTACAAAAACATGTAGTACATGCATGATTAATCTTAACATAAAGGGGGAGAGAGAGAGAGAGAGAGAGAGAGAGAGAGAGAGAGAGAGATGCCTCCAAAAGGGAATCCAGTTGCCAAAGAGGTGAGTGAGTTGAAGGAGAAACATGCAAGAGAGATGAGGGAACTAACATAAATCCTTAAATATAGGCTTACTATAGTTGAAACAAGTTAGATAATAGGAGTGAACACAAAAGATTTGAGTGACCAAGAAGAAGAAGAAGGGGAGGACGAAAATCTCAAGAAGGGTCCCAAGAAGAGTTGGATCCTGATGACTTGGAACTGGCAAAGCTACTGAAGGAAGTCAAAGGAGAAGGTCCCAAGATAAATATGGATCTACCAAATTAAGGAGGAAACTTGGACAGTGAGGAACTCCTAGATTAGATAAGAGCACTAAAGAACTATCTTGAGTATGAAGATGTACCAAAGGAACAAAGGGTGAAGTTGGAAAAGACAAGATTGAAGGGCCATGCCTCACTTTCATGGGACTATGTGAAAGATGAAAGGAGGAAGAGGGGAAAATCCAAAATCACCTCTTGGGATAGGATGGTTTCCAAACTCAAGGAAAAATTCCTACCTAGTGATTATGTAATTCAGTTATACAAGAAACTTCAAAACCTAAAGCACAAAGACATGGATGTGAAGGCCTATACGGATGAGTTCTAGAAATTGAGTATAAGGTAGACCACATGAAAGATGATGTGGAAAAAGAGGAAAGATACATCAATGGGTTGAGATACAACGTATAGGATGAGTTAAGTCTCACAAGTCCAAGAACATTGGAAGAGTGTTATCAGTTGGCAATAAAGGTTGATGATAAATTAAAGAGAAGGCAAGAGAAAAAAAGTAGAGGTAGAAGAAGGACAACTTATGCTGGTAGAGGATAGTCCCAAAATTTTGAAGGAGAGGCAGGTAACTCTCAAGAACAAACCTCAGAGTCAAGGGGTGTTTTTAGGGGAAAAAGATTAGATTTTGGGGGCAGATTTGGAAATCAAAGGGGAGGATCAAGTGGACTCACTTGGAAATGTTACAAATGTACAAGTTTACAAACCATCAAGCATGGCAATGCCCTAAAAAATAATCCACTACTTCATTTGGAGGTTAAAGAATAAATAAGATTGCACAAGGAGAGGATAATGAGAGTGTTAATTATCCATCACAAAATGTTGATCCACAAAGTGGAAAATCCTTGCTGATGAGAAGAACCTTGATCAAAGTACCCGTGGAGAAGGAACCACTACAAATAAAGTCACTCTTTCAGGACTATGTATGTAAAAGCCAAGGTAAATGTTGAAAAGTTATCATTGATTCTGCTAGTATTGACAATTTGGTTTTTGTTGAAATGGTAGAGAAGTTAAATTTGAAAAGATTGCCTCATCCCACTCCAAACAAAGTCTCTTGGTTAAATAAAGGTCAACAAGTTTTGGTGAATGAAAATAGTTGGGTAGATTTCCATACAAGGGGATATAAGGATAGAATCTTGTGTGACGTAATTCCTTTGGATTTTTGTCATGTACTCTTTGACCTAGACCATGGCTATTTGATAGATATGCCAAGTATGATGGAAGGAGGAATGTTTATGAGATAGAGAAAGATGGGGTCTCATATACCTTGACACCATTGAAGGATGAATCCAAAGGAAAACATATGGGATCTAATGTGATGTCGTTGGATAGGAAGGAGTTCATAAAGACAAGAGAAGACGAAGACATGGACCTTAAAACCATTATAAAGCCTAGTAATTTTATGACAACAATGAAGGTTGTTGATTGGACTTTGAGGATCCAGGATTCGCTTAAGGAGTATAGGGATATGATGGTAGGAGAGATTGTCAACTCTTTTTCTTCAAAAGTGGACATGGGTCATTCAATTTTTGTAATGACAAAGGTTAGAATGTCTGATCAAGAAACATGTACAATAATAGATGGACAAGATTATAATAACATGTGAAAAGGTCAAGGATAACCTCTAAAGGAACATTGACAAATCCAAGCACAAAATTGGTGTGAAGATGAAGGAAATTCATTTCCAGGATGGAAGGGAAGCTGTTGTAGGTGATGATACAAGCTCATAAACATTTTCATATGAGGAAGGGGTGAAGGATACTCCACCAAGAAAGCGTGTGGATTTGGAGTGCATTCTTGCAACAAAGGAACTCAAGAATATAAGGAACCAATCTTATTTGCAATACTTGGTCAAGTGGTGAGGTCTTCCCATGGAAGATGCTTCATGGATGTCTAAAGAATGTATTTTCAAGCATGGCTACTTAGTTGCATACCTATGCTCGGGTGGAACTTGAGTTTTTTTTCTTTTCCTTCAGAGTATGGTACAGGAGCACCCACATGTCCTGTCATGCTTCCAAGTGTCAAAATTTGTACCTTTGTCATATTTTGTGTATTTTTTAAATGTAAATAGGTCATTTTGGACCATTAGACATCATATGGGATCATTTTGTGAAGTTTAAGACTATTAGGATAAAAGTTGTAAGAGTTTCTCAATTGTTGTCAAAGTTGCATGACAACTTTTTGTATTGTCATGATAACTTTTCAAAAAGTTGTTAAAAGTTAGTTTGGGTCGGTTGGAGGATATGAAATATTTTTATGGGCATAAATAGGCCCCATTTACATGACCCAATGGTTGGATGGTGGTGTAATAAAATTTGATGCAACAAAACAAAAAATTATTTTCCTTCTTTCTCACATTTTTATTTCTATTTTCTTGGTATGAATTGTACCTTCCATTTGTAGATTTGAGACCAGTTGGAAGAAAAAGGGATATGAATCTACTTTCTTTTCCTTTTTTTCTTACTCAATTTCATTAAGTATTAAGAAATTTATAGAATTTTCTTTCCAGATTGGTTGAAACCCTACCTAGGGTCACCCAAGAGGGGAAAAAATGTAATATCTTTTGTTTTACACAGTGGAAAATGTTAATTTTTTTTTTGTAGGAAGACATGTACATATGTATTATTTCATATTACAAAGTTACAAATTTTTTTGACAAGAGTTGCACTTGCAAAACATTGACAATTTGATTGATATCTCTATGTATTAGTTTGGCAAGAGCATGAAAAAGGAAGAATTTTGGTATGAATTCAAGGTTTTGAGGGTGGATGATTGTGGAAGGTTGTGAAGGGTTGATGGAGGACACCATATGCATAAAGAATTGATTTTTTTGGGTTGTGTGTTCACCAAAATTCTAAGCCCTGAGACTATTATTGGGAGACTAGGTGTGCCAAGGATAGGATAGTCATATTTTTCCTTTCTTGTCATATTAAATCATGTTTGTAAGTGAAGTTATCCACACAATAGGAAGAGCGATAAAGTCCTCCCAAGTCTGTCAATAAAAAACCCAAGGCAAATTGTGAGTTGTTTGGTCATTGACCCTAAGAAGGTCCTCATCTCTGTATGTGGTAAATTTGGCCTTGTTAACTCACCATACACCTCAACATAGTCCTTCTTCACCAGATACACACAAGACTGAATATGAGATTATTCATCCTTCCCGTCTGCGTGATTCGACATGTTGCCTTCTATCCAGATGGGGTTCTCGAAATAGCTCTTAGAACAAGAGTCTCACAACCATAGACCAATCTAGGAATGAAGGATTTATCTCCATGAATGCAATGCAATGCAAAGTTATTCTAAGAATTGAAAGATGTAAGATTAATCTAAGATATGATTTCAATGCAATTATTCTAGAAATTGAAAGTAATCTATTGCAAATGAAATTATACTATATGAGATTATCAACTAAGAATGTGACAATAATTCAGTATTCTAACAATTCATGAAATTAAGTGGGGTTTTGAATGAGAAAATGAGAGTTCTTTTATAGACTCGGAAGTTGTTCAGAATGGAAAGTTTCCTCTTTTGAAATAAAACAGATAGAAAAGCCAGTTTAAGATAGAAAGCTTTTCTTTAAAAGAATACAATAAATTGTTTTCTCTTTGCTTTAACTATTTTCTTTCTTTGATTTTAATTGTTTTATTTGTTTTATTTGTTTTCTTTCTCTTTAAAGCATAATTAAAGAAAAGTTTCCAATTCTGAACTGAAGAGAAGATTTTGTTGGCAATATTTAATTAATTAAATAAATATGACCTCATAATTTCTTTTTCTCAATTATCTGAATAATTAAATTCAATTATTGAAAATGAGGATATTTATTTAATAATTAAATATTATTTAATTCCTTTTTATGTGTCTTAGCTAAAG